>OZ024833.1:25835048-26033189 GCA_964016985.1 Anodontia alba | reverse complement strand
ATAGTGTAGTATATAGAGAAAGAAAGAAAGAAAGAAGATTGATGAAAGCTGTTGTCTTCTTTGAGAATAAAGGCACTTAAAATTAATATGCAATGATTTTTGGTGCCAAACTTAATTTAAAAAGACTACAAAGTGAGTTAAAATTATTTTACAAGGTATGAAACATTAGTTGAGGACAGCAATGATTATAGGGACAGTAAGTGAACTTTCGAAGCTCTCTGCTGTGTTACAGACCCTTGGTGTCAGTAGAACGTATATGGTCCAGATTTGATCTTTTGCACTTTTTTAATCCTCTTAGTTTTTACAGTTTTATATTATTGAACAAAGTACAAAGTCAGACTATGTTTTTGTTTCCCCATCTAAAAATGCTTTTAGAAAAATTGATATTTGCTGAAAAGCTATCCAAATGGTTTGATTTATTGCTTCAACGGGAAGAGTGGCAAGCAGTGCATTATGCAGCATCTGATCTGGGTCTGCACTGGTTACTCAACCCTGCTTTTCTGAATACTTAGAAAAATTCTGTATATTTCAGGTGTAGTTATCAACTATGGAGAACTACAATAAAGGAGAAGTTAAGGAAGTAGAAGAACCTCCAGTTTTTCCACTATATGAGACTGGTGTACAAATGAGAGTCACAGGAGGGAGCAAAATTAGAAACCTCATGGGATTTGCAATGAAAAAAATTAAAGTAAGTTCATAAATCAAACCTTTTGCTTAAGAAACCAGAAACCTAGATAAATATCAATCCTATGTGCAGCAAATGATGAAAAGGTTCAAGTATTGTTACCACTGAAACAAAAAGCTAAAAAACACAGAATGCTTTATTTTAATAAATTAAAAGTTCAGCACATTCACAGTGCAAGTAAAGTTGGTTGGGATTTTCATGTCTCCCTGATCTTGGAAGGTAACTCCCTATTTTTCCATGAGGGAGACACATCTCCCTAAATTCCTGGGCCAGCTTCATGCCTGAATACACCCTATTTTAGTGTTCCATTAGAATCATAAAAAGGCAGGATGAGAGGGAATATGGGCTTTTTGTTGATATTTGAAAGTTGGATGGCATTGATAAAATTTTTATGGTTGAAAAACGTATTTAAATACCGGTAATACCAAACCAACAGGCTTAAACTAATTTAGCTCAGTTCATTTGGGTGAGAACAAAGTCAAACAGCAATGATACTTCAATGAATCCGCTGAGTAGGAATCACGGAACTATTTTCAGTGCATAAATTTCTAAAAAGCATTTACTGTGAACAATTATTGACTGACTGCACAAAATTCTCATATATGGGGTTATTTTACCAAATGAATGATTTATTTTAAGATATACCATAATCTGTCAGTTTTAAAAGATAATTATTAATTGAATCATTTTTACAACCTGCTTTAGTTTTTAACTGTTTCCATGTTCATGTGTTCATCCATACCTGACATATAACCATAGCCACGGTGTTATGAAGGGCTCTTCTGAATTTGTGTTGCAGGAGCCTGCCATGAAGAAAATTGCATGGAATGGCAGTGGTAATGCTATTACAAAGACAATCTCCTGTGCAGAGATCATGAAACGAAGAGTTAAGGTTTGTAGTATCTGAACAGTGGTTTGATCAGTTTGCTGTAGTGTAACGGTTGTCAGGAGGTATTGCATAGCTCGCAATAAGTGCTTTTTTCCATCCAAAAAGAATTAACCCTTAAGGCGCCACTCATAACTATTGTCGTCTGCTTTTTCTTCTGCCGGTTACTTTAAAAGTCATTGTTGCAAACAGTGTGGACCCAGATCAGACTGCTCCTTTAGGAGCAGTCTGTTCTGGGTCCACACTGTTTGCCTATATGCAAAATGTAAGTTTGAATAGTTTGCAAGAAGATGCAGCAGACGACATATGCAGGCGACATTTTCAGATGCAGTTTTTCTTGGCGCTTTAAGGGTTAAGATTTTACTTATTTGTCCATGAAAATATGTATTGTGGTACTCATTAGGGGCATTTTGCTGGAGAAATAAGATAATAACATGTACATTTGTATTTATCAGGATACCCCTTGCTAAAACCATCTATTGACATGTCTGGAAAGCATTGTAGAAATATTTTGTACCATAACCTTCAATCATTGTAAGCTCATGAAAAAGCTTCCTTATTTTAGCTGATCAGTCAACTGTATAGCTAGGTAACAAAAAGCTCTCATAAATGTCTTCTACTGGTATCTGGACTATTACTGTTTGTTAATTTCCTTTTTTTTTTGAAGTTGCACCATGATGAGTCTAGAAGCAGAAAAATTGGGTGCGTGTTATACATGAGTGCATGTTTTACACAGGGAATTACGGATGGAGAAAATGGGAAAATTATCCCAAACTTATCATCAAATGATCCTCCTTGATAAGTTCTGTGGATAAAGCAGAAATGATGTGGTTAAATCTGTTTCAGGGTCTTCACCAGATTACAAAGATAAGATACAGAAGGTGGGTATACTGTCTGTACCTTAGCACAAGATAAGGCACATTTTTCAATCAAAAAGTATTGATATTTCTCTTACTTCTTCATGAAAATATATGTTGTGGGTGGCAAGGCGCTTCTAATGAGTACCCACAACATATGATTACATGGAGAAATAAGAAACTAAATATCTGATACCTGCTCCTATGTTAAGGTATGTGAACTTACAGTACATATAGCATGTCATAATTATGTGAGCCTTCGGCACAATGGCTTACATAATCAATTGGTAGAGTGTCCGCTTTGTGACTGGGAGGTTGTGGGGTTGAGGGTACTAGCTGCTCTTCATTAAGAAAGCAGAGCTAGAACTGGTCAGCCAGGTGTCAGTATAATGTGACTGGGTGGAATATCATGTCATGTGTCGTTGGCGTGATATTTCAGTGAGACAGCGCTCTAAAAGTGAGCATTGAGCTCCTTGGCACATCCAGACACTGCCACGATATGACAGAAAGATTGTTGAAAGTTATGTAAAACCCGAATAAAACAAACAAATAAATACATATAATTATTTAAGCCGCACATGAGAAACTGTACAACCTTAGAGATTTGTGCCAAGAGAAGCCTCAGATCAGCAGATGTGATTCTGGGCCCAGTTGTTCAAAGCGTCCTTAGCTTAACAAGCTCGTTAAGGGTCATTTCGTTAACTGTTTTAGCGGATTCAATACACAATATTCTGATATTTTTTGCTGAAAAAATGTGAGTAGCTTTTGCACTGCAAAAGCTACTCACATTTTTTCAGCAAAAAATTTCAGCATATTTGCGTATCACTCAATTAAAATTTTAACGAATCGTTAACTAACGACATCGTTAGTTTTGAACAACTGGGCCCTGATTTTTCACTGGGTGCAGGTGTCATGTTGTGACTCATATTATCATAAAAAGTCAGAATTAATTTCTGTCAGTATGGTAAATGTTGTAAAATTTCAAACACTTTAATCCATACTTTTTGTGTCTAAATTTTGCTTTTTTATACAGTTATCTCTATGTATACTTATTGGAATGGCAAACAGTGTAGACCCTGATCAGTTTGATCTGGGTCTGCACTGTTTGCATATGCCATTTTGTCAGAAACTTTGGTGTATGAAATTTTAGGACATTTATCGTGCATGTATTTTGACACTCACATTTGATCATGTTCCTGCATTTTATCCATTATGAAATGAGCCAGTGCAGGACAAAAGCTACAATAAGACCTGTGTGAACAGAAAGACTCAGATTGGCCTGTACATCCACCCATTATAGTACAGGTTCTGGTTTATCCTTCTTTGGATTGCCTGGAGGCTGTAGAAGGCACATGAGATCAGCGAAGACACTGATCAGACTGCAGGGATGCGCAGGCTGATCTGAGTATCTGAGTCTTCATTCGTCACATAAGTCTTAATGGCGGTTTTATCGTGCACTGGCTCAAATCATTTATCTGATATAGGGTGACTGGGTCTGGTCTTCAAATTATTGCCAACACCCTGAGATAAAATACTACTCATTCTACTAAACCTCAAACCTTCTGTCATCAGATACAGTACATCATTCCATATAAGAATGGTATCCAAAAAAAATCTTTTTTCTAATTTCTCCATGAACACATATATTGTGTGTACTCAATAAAGAACCTTGCTGAGATGCTTCTAATGAGTACCTACAATATATGTTTTCTTAGAGAAATAAGAAAAATATCAGAACTTTTCATTTGAAAAAATACCTTATCTAGCACTGTCATACATTTCATCCCAGGGTACATTGGTACATTTTCTGTTAAGCCTCCAAGTCTTTAGCATGTATGCACCCCTAAATATGATATCTTGAATAAACCACAGTTGTCATTTTCTGGCAAAGAATGTGCACAATACTGGTTAACCACTTAGAGGACTAAGCCTGCTCAGTAAAAGTGTGGTTAGGTAAACTGACTGTGCTCGACATGACCCCATTGGCTTGACTGGGCTGTAAACCTCAACACAAACAAGCAAACAAAATAAACCATAACATATACACACACAGTAGCACAGTATTCATTCAGAAATAATCACATTTTATAGTTATTTTGATGTATATGAACCAACAGTTGGATGTCATTCAATAAAATTGTAGGCTTTTTGTTCATTTATACATTGTATATTTTCTTTTATCACATAAAATTTATCCAAGAGGGATATAGTATACTTTTATATTAAAAAACAACAACAACAACTCTATGTTCTTTTATTATTTACAGGGTGGAAGAATACTGGGAGCCCAAAGTTGAAGGATTAGAAAGGTTTGTGTGCCTTACATATCCTGAAGGAGCAGTCTGATCAGGGTCTACACTGTTTGCAATTCCACTAAGTATTTTAAGAATCAATGCATAAAAGCAAGATTTAGGCCAAAAAAAGATGAAATAAAGTGTTCAAAATTTTAAGACATTTACAGTATGTTATTATTTACCCAAAATATTGGGAGACCTTCACTGTTTACCGAACCTGTCCTAAAATTTGAACAAGTCTATTTTAATACCTATCATTGTGCCTAAAAACTACTGGATCATCATGAAAACATGTCTATATACATGTAATTTTGACCCCCTTAAACCCCACTTTTATACAGTAAAACTGAGGTTTACAGGGGAATACATAATTTTTCTTATTTCTGCTCAAAAAACATAAATTGTGGGTACTCATTAGAACTGCTGAGGCAGTTCTAACAAGTACCCACAATCTATGTTTTGAGCAAGAAATATGAAAAATACATGTATCAGAGTTTTTTATCTCAAAATTTTCAGTTTTTGGAGGTGAAATTTTCTGTATATTTGAATAGGCATGTATTCATTATGATGAGTGGCAAACAGTACAGACCTGATTGGACATGTTAAAATGATCACTGTTTAATGCTTAGCATGCTCGGTAGAATTTAACAGACAACATATTAAAATATTTTTCTTAATTTCCCAGGAAAACAGGACTGGTGCTGACATTTCATGCAAATTTACTGTAGTGGAGACAGTTTGCATGAAATGTCTAATCCTGTTTCTGGGGAAAAATAAGAAAAATATCATTATTTTGTTGTCCCCTGAATTATCCAAAAGAGTGTTAAAGGGTCAAATATTGTTTTATACTGGTTGAAGTCAGACATGGTTGAAGTCAGGTCAAAGTAAGCAGGACCATTCCAAGGGCATATTTCAGAGAGAGAGAGAGAGAGAGAGAGAGAGAGAGAGAGAGAGAGAGGAGAGAGAGAGAGAGAGAGAGAGAGAGAGAGAGAGAGAGAGAGAGAGAGAGAGAGTATTTTTAGAATCTTAGAATTTGTCATAGGTTTTAGAAGTTGCAGCATTTAAAATGTCTCTGAGAGAGAGAGAGAATTTCAAATCTTTATTTTTAGCTCGCCTGTACGAAGTACACGGAGAGCTATTGTAGTCACCCCGGTCGTCCGGGTTTGCATTTGCGTTCCCGTTCCCGTCACACTGCATTAAAGTTTTTCAAATGCTTATATCTCAACAGTCACTCCTCACAGAGGCATCAAATTTGGAACTTAGGTACCTTGGAGGGTCTTCTGAGATTTCAAGAGAATAAACCCCTGGGTTCATGCCCCTGGGTGGGGCTAGGGGTCAGAATCTAGGACCACTTTGTAATACTGTGTTAAAGTTTTTCAAATTCTTATATCTTGACTTTCACTCCTCATAGAGCATTCATATTTAGAATTTGGGTACCTGGAGGAGTCTTCTGAGATTCCAAAAGAACATACCCCTGGGTTCATACCTCAGGGTGGGCCTTGGAGTGGGGCTAGGGGTCAAAATCTAGGACACATTTGTAAAATCTTATATGCCTACAGGTTATAGACACAACTGGTTATACATCAGCTAACTATGTGACATCGGTTTAAGTGTAAGAGAGTGAAGGTCATGGTGACCTACATTTTACGGTCCAGGTCACCTAGATTTCACGGTCCAGTGATTTTGCCTTATATCTTGAATACTATTTGTTGGATAAATGTCACACCTGGGATATTACTTCCATGTGACCCAATGAATGACCACTTACTGTATCTAGGTCATTGTGACCTATATTTCATGGTTCAGTGATTTTGCCTTATATCTTGAATACTATTTGTTGGATAAATGTCACACCTGGGATATTAGTTCCTTGTGACCCAATTATTGACGTCAAAATATATCTCTGTTGGTGTGACCTATATTTCATGGTTCAGTGATTTTGCCTTATATCTTAAATACTATTTGTTGGATAAATGTCACACCTGGGATATTAGTTCCATGTGACCCAATGAATGACCACTTACTATATCTAGGTCATTGTGACCTATATTTCATGCTTCAGTGATTTTGCCTTTTATTTTTATTACTATTTCATGGAGAATTGTCATACCTGGATTATTATATCTATGTGACAAAATGATTTACATACAAATACATCTAGGTCAGTGTGACCTATATTATATGGCTTAATGATAAAAATGTTACAATATAAAATGTACCCAGCAGGCGAGCTACGCTGTCCTACGACAGCTCTTGTTATAATCTTGGTATGGCCACATTCCATGATGTATGTATTGTCTTGATGTTTTTCATAAGCTATCAAATAAATCCTAGTACATTGTATGTAAAAAAACAACAACAATAAATTGAAGCTTATGTGACGCCAGTCTGCATATCAGTGGTCTGTATCTTTTATATAATGTACCTTTCTGTGATACTCACAGTGTATATATTAAGTGCATGAACTGATTGTAAAAGTTATAATGAATAAGTATTGCATGTTGTGAAACAAGTTAGTTCTAAATCTCTTCAGTCTTGTTTGTTGAGATGTGCCCTTTGTTATATTCATTCAACATAAAATAAAGTTTCTGTGTCTGTGTCTGTATCTAAGCCAAAGGCATACAAATCCACCCAGAATGTAAAGAATCAAATCTAGGAATACAAGGGAAGTAATAAGTATTGTAAAAGAAAGCCTTTACAAAATTGGTTATTTCCCTTGCATATTTTTAGCTCACCTGAGCTCTGCTCAAGATGAGCTATTGTGATCACTTTTCGTCCGTCCGTCCGTCCGTCCGTCCGTTAACATTTTCAAACAACTTCTCCTCTGAAGCCGCTGAGCCAATTTTGCTCAAATTTCATATGGAGCCTCCTTAGGGTGGGGGAACGAAAGATTGCTAAAATGGTCGCGGTCCGTCGACTAAGATGGCCGCCATGCCCATATATGGTAAAAACCTTTAAGAATCTTCTTCTCCATAATCGAGGATGCCTTGGGGCTGAATCTTTGCATGAATCATCGGGGACGGGAGGTCAACCAAAGTTGCTAAAAGAATTGTCGTACGTTGACGTTTGACCTTTTTACGGCAAGGTCAAGTTCGCTTCCCTATGCATTTATATGAGCTCTATACATTTGAATGGGAAAATTGTTAAGAGTTTCAAACGACTTCTCCTCAGAAGCCTCTGAGCTAATTTTGTTCACATTTCATATGGAGCCACCTTAGGGTGGGGAAACAAAAGATTGCTAAAATTGTCGCGGTCCGTTGACCAAGATGGCCGCCATGCCCATATATGGTAAAAACCTTTAAAAATCTTCTTCTCCATAACCGAGGATGCCTTGGGGCTGAATCTTTGCACGAATCATCGGGGACAAGAGGTCAATCAAAGTTGCTAAAAGAATTGTCGTACGTTGACGTTTGACCTTTTTACGGCAAGGTCAAGTTCACTTCCCTATGCATTTGTATGAGCTCTATACATTTGAATGGGAAAATTGTTAAGAGTTTCAAATGACTTCTCCTCTGAAGCCTCTGAGCTAATTTTGTTCAAATTTCATATGGAGCCACCTTAGGGTGGGGAAACAAAAGATTGCTAAAATTGTCATGGTCCGTTGACCAAGATGGCCGCCATGTCCATATATGGTAAAAACCTTTAAAAATCTTCTCCATAACCGAGGATGTCTTGGGGCTGAATCTTTGCATGAATCATCGGGGACGAGAGGTCAACCAAAGGTGCTAAAAGAATTGTCGTATGTTGACGTTTGACCTTTTTACGGCAAGGTCAAGTTCGCTTCCCTATGCATTTGTATGAGCTCTATACATTTGAATGGGAAAATTGTTAAGAGTTTCAAACGACTTATCCTCTGAAGCCTCTGAGCTAATTTTGTTCAAATTTCATATGGAGCCACCTTAGTGTGGGGAAACAAAAGATTGCTAAAATTGTCGCGGTCCGTTGACCAAGATGGCCGCCATGCCCATATATGGTAAAAACCTTTAAAAATCTTCTTCTCCAGAACCGAGAATGCCTTGGGGCTGAATCTTTGCACAAATCATCGGGAAGGAGAGGTCTACCAAAGTTGCCAAAAGAATTGTCGTACGTTGACATTTGACTTTTTTACGGCAGGATCAAGTTTGCTTCCCTATGCATTTGTATGAGCCCCATACATTTGAATAGGAAAATTGTTGAGAATTTTAAATTTCTTCTTCTCTGAAGCCACTGAGCCAAATTTGCTCACATTTCATATTGTGCCTTCTTAAGTCAGGGGAACGAAAGATTGCTAAAATGGTCGTGGTAGGTCGACCAAGATGGCCACCATGCCCATATATGGTAACACCCTTTAAAAATCTTCTTCTTCAGAACTGAGGATGCCTTGGGGCTAAATCTGTGCACAAATCATCAGGGACAGGAGATCTACCAAAATTGCTGAAAAGATTATCGTACGTTGACATTTGACCTTTTTACGGCAAGGTCAAGTTTGCTTCCCTATGCATTTGTATGAGCCCCATAGCATTTATATGGGAAAATTGTTGAGAATTTGACGACTTCTCTGAAGCCACTGAGCCAGATTTGCTCAGATTTTTAGCTCACCTGAGCATGAAGTGCGCATGGTGAGCTATTGTGGTCAGTCAATGTCCGTCGTCCATCATGGGTCATGCGGCGTGAACAATTGCTTTAAAGGCCTACTCTTCCTACACCCCAGGGCCAATTGACTCGATACTTGGTAGGAAGCATCAGGGTGAAATGTAGATAAAAAAAATAGCTAAAATCGTTCCGATCGGAAATCCAAGATGGCCGCCATGGCCGCCATCTTGAAAATCTTTTTCGCTTCTTCTCCTGAACCGAAAGGCCAATTGACTCCAAACTTGCTAGGAAGCATCAGGGTGACTTGTAGATCAAATATAGCTAAAATCGTGTCGGTCCAAAGTCCAAGATGGCCACCATGGCAGCCAGCTTGAAAATCTATTTTTCGCTTCTACTCCGAAACCCAAAAGCCAGTTGACTCCAAACTGGTTAGGAAGCATTGGGGTGACTTATAAATCAAAAATAGCTAAAATTGTGCTGATTAGAAATCCAAGATGGCCACCATGGCAGCCATCTTGAAAAGCTATTTTTCGCTTCTTCTCCTGAACCGAAAGGCCAATTGACTCCAAACTTGCTAGGAAGCATCGGGATGACTTGTACATAAAAAATAGCTCAAATCGTGCCAATTAGAAATCCAAGATGGCCTCCATGACAGCCATCTTGAAAATCTATTTTTCGCTTCTTCTCTTAAAACTAAAAGTCAATTGACTTGAAACTTAGTAGGAAGCATCAGGGTGACTTGTAGATCAGAAAATAGCTATAATCATTCCGATCGGAAATCCAAGATGGCAGCCATCTTGAAAATCTATTTTTTTGCTTCTTCTACTGCACCGAAATGCCAGTTGACTCAAAAGTTGGTAGGAGGCATTGGGGGTGACTTATTTTACTTGTAACGTTTTGAAAATTTCAGCATTTTAACCTTGTAAGCAAGATATTTCAAAAACTGTTTAAGCCATTGCCTTGTCATAAGAGTATTGGAAAAATGTTGCATGCCATCTGCATATCTGCAGTGGCGGTTTCACTCAGGTGAGCGAGTTGTGGCCCGTGGGCCTCTTGTTTTTTTATGCATCCAGTTTTTGAGATAATATTGTCAGGTTAACTCCACAATTCTAAAGCTAACTTAAAAATTTTACAGTTTACTTCAAACATTTGAATACACTATTTTTTGTAAACTACTCAAAATAATTCATAAAACTATTATCTTAACCCTGATCCTGCCGAAGCCAGATATTCCCTGCTTCGCAGTTGGCTTCTTCACGGATCAGTTGGCAAACTGATCTGGATCTGCACTGTTTCCATGTAAGTATATAAATTTGTATCAACAATCTGGATCAAGTAATCTGAATGGCTGAAAATTAGAAGTGGGTGTGGCGTCTTAATTTATTCAGCATGGCATGGGTTAACATTTTGCACTTCAACATTTAACATTATGCTAATTTAAAGACATTAAAACTAGTGATGCTTTAAGGCGACTGATACACTTGATAGGTTTTCTGCCATTTTTGACAAGGGAGGAATATTTTGTGACTGTTTGTTTTCCTGCAAACCAATCCTTTCTTTAACAAGGTCTACTTTAAAAGGAAGGAATTTGCTCCTTTGGGAGCAGTTCTGTTCCTTTCAACATAGACATCTTTTCAGATGGGGGCAAAACAGTTTGACATAATTATCTCCTATGAAAGTGCATCTATTTCCCTTAAATGACTCCACTTTCTATGCCCGTCTACAGGTTAGTGGCGGGGTATCATGGTATCATGTTGGCTGTCTGTATGTCCACCATATGTCTGTCCATCTGTGTTTTCATTTCCGGATGATAACTTGAGTAAATATCAATGGATTGGGATTGCATTGGGCAAATTTTATCAATTTTTGACAGAGGTATCTGCCCGCAGTACATCCAGATTTGCGATTCCTGGCAATAACTTCAGTAAAATTTTATATGGACGGATTTTCACCAAACTTGCTATGTAAATTGATATTGTAGAGATCTGCTTGGGAAAGCTAATGGCCAAATTTCATCAATTTTGACAGAGTTACCTGCCCTGGATATGATAATGGCGGGGTATTATCATTTCAAGTTTTTTTTGTTGTTTTTTTTTCTTCTTATATTGAAGACTGGTATGAATAACTAAATTTATACCCCAGAACTGTGGCTGGACTTAAGAGGACTTTATACACTTGGCAGATTTTCAACCACTTTTTACAAGGGAAACAACTTCTTTGATTTCCTGTTTGCTTTCCTGGACACCAAGACCCTTCTGAAAAGGGAGCTATGATAAATGTCCTAAAATTTCGTACACCAAAATGTCATACAAAATTGCATATGCAAACAGTGCAGACCCAGATCAGACTGCTCTTGAGTCTGATCTTTTTGCATTTCCACTAGTATTTTAAGAAAGAACTGTATAAGAAGCAAATTTAGGCTAAAAAAGTATGGAATAAAGTGTTCAAAGTTTAAGGACATTTACCGTACAGTAAAAGGAAAGAATTTGCTCCCTTTTCAGAATGGAGCCAAAATTATTTTGAAAAAGCTGCCTCCTCTCAGTGTATCCAGCTTCCTAAGTTTGTCTCTCCTGGGCCCAGTTGTTCAAAGCATCGTTAGCTTAACGAGCTCTTTAAGGGTCATTTCGTTAACTGTTTTAGCGGATTCAATATACAATATTCAGATATTTTTTGCTGAAAAAATGTGAGTAGCTTTTGCACTGCAAAAGCTACTCACATTTTTTCAGCAAAAAATTTCAGCATATTTGCGTATTACTGGGTGTAAATTTTAACGAATCGTTGACTAACGATGTCGTTAGCTTTGAACAACTGGGCCCAAGTTTTAGGGTAACGATGTCGTTAGCTTTGAACAACTGGGCCCAAGTTTTAGGGTAAATAAGGTACTAGCTTTTTACCTTTTTATCTGGGTCCAGTTGTTCAAAGCATCATTGTGTTGAGGTTTTACGGCCCAGTCAACCCAATGGGTCATGTTGAGTGCGGTCAGTTTACCTAACCACACGTTTACTGGGCAGGCTTAGTCCTCTAAGCGGTTAACCAGTATTGTGCACATTCTTTCGCCAGAAACTGACAACTGCCCATCTTGAATCAGGGGAAGGGAGAGAATGACCGTAGAAAATATTTCATGATCAATCTCCACGAAAGAATGTTGCCGACCTCGGCGGGGGTTCAACCCGCGACCTCCTGGTCTCCAGTCGGATGGCGCATCCAACTGAGCCACCGAGGCTGGCTCAAAGCATCATTAGCTTAAGGAGCTCATTAGTGATCAAAATGTTAACTGTCCTGGTTAGTACAATATCTAATTCACAGGTATTTTTGCTGAAAAAAATATTAGCATTCATACCATATCTAATGATCAAAGTTTTAATGATACATTAACTAACAACATCATAAGTTTCGAACATCTGAGCCCTGATATGTACCAAACACTGTTTTTATTTTGTTTTCTCCATTTTACAGGTTAAAGGTGAACAAAGATATCCCAGCAATTTCTATCCTCCTGTCAAAAGATGAGCTAGACAAGTCAGAGCCTGGGTAAGTTAGTTTGATATTGTTCTTAAAACTTAAAGCCCTAAGCAGAATTATAGTAGACACATTTCTAGTTTTATTTATTATACATACATATATATAACAGTAAGAATTTTAACCTTTTTTTGACAGGTACCAAGCTCCAGGCAGCTTTGATGAATTTTGGAAGGAAATAGTACAGAGTGATAAAAGGACTAGGAATCAGCAGAGATCCACATCTGGCAAAGGCTTACAGTCTGCCTCTCGATCAGGTGGAAACTTTCAACGAAGAGAAAAATTCCAGGGTAAAGATAAAAACAAATGGCCAAATGATAATGCTAAACAAGGTGCAAATAAAAACAGACAGGCAGATAAGAAGAAAGAGGAAACAGTGAAAGACAGTAGCAAGAAAGCAATTCATGCAGCAAATCAACACACAGATGAAGTAGATAAAATGGATACCGACAGATGATACTATTTTTATGCTAAATATTGAGATACCTTAACTCCTGACTCCTTAACCCTTATCATGCTGAATAAATTAAGATGCCCCGCTTTTCTAATTTTGAGCCAGCGAGATTGCTTGATCCATGTTGTTGATACGAGCTCACATTTTAATTGACAAACAGTGCAGATCCAGATCAGTTGGCTTCCGAAGAAGCCAGCTGATCTGGACCTACTGTGTTTGCATAGGTAGGGTATATCCGGGTTTAGCAGGACCAGGGTTAAGAGAAGCCAGCTGATCTGGATCTACTGTGTTTGCATAGGTAGGGTATATCCGGGTTCAGCAGGACCAGGGTCAAGATACTTGTGCTAAAATTTTAACAGGTCTGGTCGGTGATTTGCCTAAAACTGCTGAATGAGTGTCCAACAGTGTAGACCCTGATCAGATGCTGCAACATGCAGCATCAGATGTGGGTCTGCACTGTTTGCTCAAGCCTGTCTGTCCCTATACTAAGGTTAAAATTTGGCAGTAATATTTAGTGATAGAGAAGTTGATTTTGTTTATCAGGAATTTGATTTGGTAGGGAACTGGGAGAAAGTTAGTAGTTAAGACAATGGGTGTCATATGTTCTGTCATTTTTGCCAGCGGAATATTTTCAGTTTTCTAGAACTGCGCCAGCCTTGGTGGCTCAGTTGGATGCGCCGTCCGACTGGAGACCAGGAGGTCGCGGGTTCGACCCCCGCCGAGGTGGGCAACATTCTTTCGTGGAGATTGATCGTGAAATATTTTCTACGGTCATTCTCTCCCTTCCGCTGATTCAAGAAGGGCAGTTTGTCAGTTTCTGGCGAAAGAATGTGCACAATACTGGTTAACCGCTTTGAGGACTAAGCCTGCCCAGTAAACGTGTGGTTAGGTAAACTGACCGCGCTCGACATGACCCCATTGGGTTGACTGGGCGGTAAAACCTCAACACACCCACCCCCAACCCCCCTCCCCCCTTTTGGGGAGAGAATTTTCACTTTTGACAAGTACCAAGCTCCAGGCAGCTTTTATGAAGTTTGGAAGGAAATAGATCAGAGTGTTAAAAGGACAAGGAATCAGCAGAGATCCACATCTTCAATTCTCTAGAACCCCTTCCAAGCACCCCCCAACCCCCTCTCCCCGGAGAATTTTCATTTTGGAAAATTAATAAAAAATAAGTGTTATTTCTTTATCACATAGCATTTGGACTTTTTTAATGATTGTTAAACAGCTTAACCCATGCATACCATTGCTGTATGTGAGCTACTGTGATAGATTGTTTGCCCTGCAGTGTATTTTCAGTGACCAGTTACTATCGAGGTGTTTGACTTTGCATGTGTAAAGACTTCTTCTCTGACACAACCATACTTTACTGATAATCATCTGGGCCCAGTTGTTCAAAACTATTGATGTCATTAGTTAACATATCGTAAAAATTTAATCATTAAATATGGCATATTATGTTAATATTTTTGCTGAAAAGATGTGAGTAGCTTTTGCATTTGCAAAAGCTACTCACATTTTTTCAGCAAAAATACCTGTGAATTAGATATTGTACGTACCACAACAGTTAACATTTTGACCACTAACGAGCTTGTTAAGCTAACGATGCTTTGAACAACAGGGCCCTGATGGTATAAATGGACATTGTCCAGTCAGCTGCCATTTGAAGTGTCTGGAGCTGGCTGAGCAGTTAGCAGGATCACAAGGTCCCCGGGTTCAAATCCAGCTGGAGGCAGAATTCAGCTCATGACTGTATGTCACTTCACTGCACAGAGCCTTCCATTATCACCCTTTTATCATCTCAATATGACTATAATGTTGAAAGGGACGTAAAACACCAAATCATCATCATCATCATCCTTAGCTGCCATATACTGTGGTTAATTTTGACATTTAACTTACAGTTTGTTTCAGACAAAAACAGGTGCATGCTAGTACATTTTTGGCATGTCCAGACGTCTGTGTGTGAACTGCATGGAAATTTTAAATAAATGACAAGCTTTCAAAGTCCACAATCATTACTATCGGCAACATAATTCAGTGCTGAATGTACATTTTTGGTAGATACGTTCACCTGAGTAGACATGACCTGAAAGATTCCGCAGATTTTTTGGCCATTTTGTACAAGGGAGACAACTTTAATGACTTTCTGTTTGCTTTCCTGCACACCAAATTCTTCTGAAAAGAGGTCTACTTTAAGATGAAAGAATTACCTCCGAAAGGGGGAGGGGGTGGGGCAAATTGTTTCTTGTTAGAGTAGATCCCTTTTCAGAAGGGGCAAAATTGTTTGAAGAGTTACTCCCCACTAAAAATGTATCCATTCCCTTTAAATCCAAATAAAAGAGTATACCCACCCCCCATCTTCTGTGTAAATTAGCCTTTAGCACTCTCTAGGCGTATTCAGACAAATAAAAACTGATATTTACCCCCTCCCCTGAGATTTTTAGCTCACCTGAGCTATGCTCAGGATGAGCTATTGTGATCACTTTTCGTCCGTCTTCCGTCCGTCCGTCCGTCCGTCCGTGCGTGCATCCGTCCATTAACATTTTCAAACAACTTCTCCTCTGAAGCCTCTGAGCCAATTTTGCTCAAATTTCATATAGAGCCTCCTTAGGTTGGGGGAACGAAAAATTGCTAAAATGGTCGCGGTCCATTGACCAAGATGGCCGTTATGCCCATATATGGTAAAAACCTTTAAAAATCTTCTTCTCCAGAACAGAGGATGCCTTGGGGCTGAATCTTTGCATAAATCATCGGGGACGGGAGGTCTACCAAAATTGTTAAAATAAATATTGTATATTGACATTTGACCTTTTTACGGCAAGGTCAAGTTTGCTTCCCTATGCATTTGTATGGGAAAAATCTTTAAACATCTTGTTCTCCAAAACCGAGGATGCCTTATGGCTGAACCTTTACATGTATCATCGGAAACTGAAGGGCTACCAAAGTTGCTAAAATAATGGTTGTACATTGACATTTGACCTTTTTATGGTAAGGTCAATTTTTCTTCCTTATGCATTTGTATGGCAAAAATGTTCAGAATTTCAAATGACTTCTTCTCTGGAGCCTCTGGGCCAATTTTGCTCAAATTTCATATGGAGCCTCCTTAGGTTGGGGGAATGAAAGATTGCTAAAATGGTCGCGGTTAGTTGACCAAGATGGCCGCCATGCCCATATATGGTAAAAACCTTTAAAAATCTTCCTCTCCAGAACCGAGGATGCCTTGGGGCTGAATCTTTGCATAAGTCATTGGGGACGGGAGATCTACCAAAATTGCTAAAATAAATGTTGTATATTGACATTTGACCTTTTTACGGCAAGGTCAAGTTTGCTTCCGTATGCATTTGTATGGGAAAAACCTTTAAAAATCTTATTTTCCAAAACCGAGGATGCCTTGTGGCTGAATCTTTACATATATCATCAGAAACTGGAGGTCTACCAAAGTTGCTAAAATAATAGTCGTACATTGACATTTGACCTTTTACCGTGAGGTCAATTTTGCTTCCTTATGCGTTTGTATGGAAAAAATATTCAGAATTTCAAACGACTTCTTATCTGGAGCCTCAGGGCCAGTTTTGCACAAATTTCATATGGTGCCTCCTTAGGTTGGAGGAATGAAAGATTGCTAAAATGGTTTCGGTTCATTGACCAAGATGGCCACCATGCCCATATATGGTAAAAACCTTTAAAAATCTTCTCCAGAACCGAGGATGCCTTGTGGCTGAATCTTTGCTTAAATCATCGGGGACAGGGGGTCTACCAAAGTTGCTAAAATAATGGTCCTACAAGTTTGCTTCCCTATGCATTTGTATGGGAAAATACATTTAAAAATCTCATTCTCCAAAACCAAGGATGCCTTATGGCTGAATCTTTGCATATATTATTGGGAACATCTGCATGTCTGCAGTGGCTTTGTCACTCAGATGAGCGAACCGTGGCCCGTGGGCCTCTTGTTTTTGTCAGTGTCTGTTGAAATTTTACCCAGTGTGCTATGTATTAAACAAGCCTGTACTGCAGGTGCTTAACATGAATAACCAAAAAGTAATATCTTTCACCCTGGTGTGTCTGAAGTGGATTCCAACTTTGAATTTGGACACACCCATTGTTGCAAATGGGGATCTCAATAAAAAATCAAAAATAGAATGGCAAACGGGTTTGGATCCTGATACCTTGTCAGGATCTACACTGTTTGCATAGGTAGGTTTTGTTTAGGTAGCTGTTTTGGTTTTATTGAATCACACAAACACACATTATTTTTCAGTTGAATGTACAAACAGGTTGTATGTATGTAGTGTCTGACAGAATGGAATATGCAAACAGTGCAGACCCAGATCAGACTGCTCCTGAAGGGTATTCACTGTTTGCTATTCCACAAAGTATTTTTAGAAACAACTGCATAGTAAAAAGCAAAATTTAAGCCAAAAAAGTATGGAATAAAATGTTTGAAATTTAGGATATTTACCGTATATAAAGAGAAGACAAATCAATATTTGGAAACTTGGTTTTACTAGTAGTTTCCAGTTTGTAGTAGAATATCATCATAATCAGATTTTTGATTAACATCCAGGTACAGGGGCAACATCCACACCAGTGGGCCCCCTTCCAGATAGCTGGCTTGCTGCATGCATGGCAGATCTCACACCAGGTATGTCTGTCATGAGGGTTGATGGCCGAGAGCTTCCACTCTCTCCAATCCCTCTCTGTCAGCTGTTTCCATGTCATCTTGGGCCTCCCAGGCCCACGCTTTCCATCAACCTGTATGTCAAAGGCTGTCTTGACTGCACCTTTGGAGTGTTCCACATGTCCATACCATCGGAGTCTTCTCTCCTTCAGAATGAGGTCCAGATCCTCAGTGCCAAGCTGCACAAGTAGCTCACTGGACCTGGTGGTGACAATGTCTTGTGGTCTGACATTGCAGATCTGTCTGATCATTGTCCTGTCATTTCGCTGTAGACGCTGGAGGTTTGGCTTTGTCAATGGCCAAGTCTTGCTGGCATGAAGCATTGCGCTCCGCACACAAGAGCTGTACACACGGCCAGGTGTTTAGAAAGAGAGGTGGCGTGAAGAGAACTGGCAGCAGATCCTTGAACTTCTTCCAGGCAGTTTTCACACGTGGTTGAAAGTTCACAGCCACCATGCTGCTGAGAAGCTTTGTTTTTTTGTTACACCAGTATTACAGTATTAATCCATGCCATGCTGAATAAATTAAGATGCTACACCAACTTCTAATTTTCAACCAATCAGATTACTTGATCCAGGTTGTTGATACAAATTCACATACTTAATGACAAACAGTGCAGATCCAGATCAGTTGGTTTCTTCAGAAACCAACTGATCTGGATCTACACTGTTTGCAAAGGCAGGGCATATATGGGTTCAGCAGGACCTGGGTTAATAATTACATAATCTCTTTTGTACATATCATCTTAACCATACAGCTGACATATGATAAGCCTTTATCAAACAGGGTTGGGTGGTAGGGTAATGGTACGGTTAGGGCTTGCTGTATTTGCAACAGATTGGGAAAGGGGTACTATCAGCATTTCATCTGTTTCTGCTCTATCATTTGCTTTTTTCTTCATTTTCTGTTTCTCTGTTTCCTCTTCTTTCTTGTGCCTTTTTTCTTCGCCCTTTCTCTGGGAGATGACACAAAATGACAAACAAGGGTTGACATGCCATTAAACTAGATCTTTACAATCAAAACAGGGTGTTCACTGATGACCTTAGAAGGGGCACAGAATGTGCCCGGAATATACCTTAACCATAACAACTCCCTGGGCTAATTCAGCAGATGACAAATTGAGGACAATTTTTCTTATTTTTGCCATAAAACAGGTTTTGAAATTTCAAGCAAATTGTCTCCAACATTTTTTCCAGAAAACAGGATTTGACATTTCATGCAAATTTTCACCATTGGAGACAATTTGCATGAAAAATCAAAACCAGGTTTTAGCCTGTTTTCTGGGGAAAATAAGAAAAACTATTTTAAAATGTCATCTGCTGAAAATTTTACCCAGCATGCTGAGTGAAATAATGGGCACATCCTAATCCAATAACCAGTGTGAGGCAACCTTATGAGGAAAAAGTACCATATTTGGTATGGGTGTTTTTCTTTTATCACATGACCGTCACGTTATTCAGTGAAATAACCCATGTCATAAAAATCATATAACCACACGTGTTATAACACCTGCAAGGCTTCCCATTGGTTAGCCTAATTACCCTCATTAATATTCGTATTACACCGCTTATTGATAGCAACCAAGATGGTGTCCGCGTTCGCCGATACAACTTTTACTTTTGAAAGAGATCCTGCCTTCAGTTTTGAGATGATTTTGAGATGAACGATAAATGTCAGACCAATGGAGGGAGAAGACACAAAACAATCGCAACGCGAATAACACGACTACCAGAAATATTCATGGTGGTAAAAATTCGATGTTTTCCCGCAACATATTTGGAGGCACTCGAGATCTCAACATGGATATCGTCAAACCGTCAATGAAAAAAAAAAAATTCACCTCCTCCAAAAAACATTGGAGGATGACATGGCTCAGATAGTCAATAAATGTGTCAAATTAAAATCCAAACTACAGTTAAATGTTTTATAGTTTTGAAATCTGTCGTTTACTTGAGTGTGTCAACCACGGCATAAAACTATATTGATCAAGGTCAGTGACCTTTAAATACGACAGCTGACTGTGGGGGATTTCCCTACTCATTCTCAGTGACGTATTGGCTGGCTGAATGACGTTGTTCAAAGGAATATTTAGTTTTGAATTGATTTATTCAAATGAAATATTTATTAGCTCAAACAAAAATCATCATTATTTCCTTCAGTTTAACAAATGGCATATTTATCTTGTTTCTCATTATTTTCGGTACTTATGCGAACTATTTTTGTTGCGTAGTACTATTGAATTCTTGGTAGCGATTTGTTCCGCTTAGCTATGGAAAGCCGTTATCTTTAAAAATATATTTTGTGCATTTTTTGTCATCGGAAGGGCCATGTGATAAACAGAATCTTACATTCGTGGTCATTTAATATGAAATTTATGAAACTCGTTGGGTAATTTCTGTATTTTGCTCGCTAAAGCTCACAAAATACAGAAATTACCCAAACTCGTTTCATAAATTTCATATTAAATGACCACTCATGTAAGATCCTCTATTTGGCATACATCATATGCTGTTTATTTCAAAAATAAAAGTAAAACTTCAGGTTTTTGTCTGAGTAGTTTATTGTATGTAAATTACTAGCACTTTAACAACTTAATTGCTATTGTATTAAGTCTACTTTGGTAGCTATGAAGTCATGTTTAAAATTTACCTGTAATATTTTGGATGCTAATAAACAAACTTTATTTGCGCATGTTTTGTTTCTAATCTGTCAATCATGTAATAGCAGAAAATGGATCAGACAGATTTAACCTTTAACACTCCATGGGCAAATTCAGCAGGCGAAGAATTGATCCTATTTGTTTTAGTTTTCCAGAAAACAGGGTTTGACATTTCATGCAAATTGTCTCCCTAGGAGACAGTTTGCATGAAATGTCAAACCCTGTTTTCTAGGAAAATTAAGAAAAATATTTTGAAATGTCATCTGAAATTTTTACCCAGCATGCAAATCATTGTTGTTTTCTTATAATTGCGCTGTGTCATGCAAAATGTGACCTGAGCCTTTTTTGCATAACTTTACTTATATATTACAATTGTTTTACAACACAGGAAAAAAAAGCCCTCATGCCCTGTATTGGTAACAAATTCCATAACCCCAGATAAGGCACTTTTTTTTTCAACCAGAAAATACTATTAATTTCTCTTATTTCTCCACAAATCGTCTGATTACTCATTAGAAATGTCTAGCTGAGGCAATGCTTATAAGTACAGATGTATTTTAAACCACAAGATATATTTTCATGGAGAGATAAGAGAAATATTTATGTGGACACCCCCACTTATCTGGAGCTATGTAATCATACTCTATTTACCGTAAGTAAGCAGACAGACAGGCTTGAACAAACAGTGTAAACCCAGATCAGATGCCACTGTGGCATCTGATCAGGGTCTACACTGTTTACCACCCATCTAGCAGTTTTTTAGACACATCAACCGGTAGTCAAATGGACGTGTTCAAATTTGAGGAAAAGTATGGTAAGGAATTAATGTGTCTCAATATTTAGGATATATAGGGTATGTGGAATTTGAGTGTTACAAAGTCTGAACCTTGAAGCACTGAATAAGCTTTGGGAATAGAAAGACTTTGTAATCATTGTGCCCATTCTGGAATTTTTGAAGACTTATATGGAATAAAATAAAAGTTAAAAAGATTGCCTTTGGAAACAAAGAACACATTACAGTTAGAAAATGTGAGCCTCGGTTTTATTGAGACTCTTCATAAGCAGTAATGAAGTTTTCAACACTGCTTATGCCTCTAGCATATACCTGAGCAGAAGTCCATTTTCAAAGATACCACAATAATCCCAATAATCCCAAAGGAAATGAAATATAATCCGCACTATGGTTAAGTACGGGGAAACGTCTTATGGCACTAACACCAGCTGCAGTGTAGTAAAATAATGGAAGTCACAGATGAAGTAATTGGCCAAGTCTTGCTAGTCTTGCCCAGAAAACTCGACACTTCAGCTGTTTTCAGTTTTGTGCTCTCAGAATCTATTTATCATTATTACAGTTGGTATTAGTGCCATATGGCAGCAGTAAAACTTATCCCCATACTTCACTATAGTGTAGTTTATATTTTCTGGTCCTTTGTGATCTCTGAGCCAATTCCAGCATTGTTGAAATACTTAACCCATTAAAGACTGAATAAACTCTCCCACACTATATACTGGAAGAGTCCATTTTCAGTTTTAGGTACCGGTATGTCAAGCTACTTGATGTAGATATTCCTCAAGAAAAATGGTTGAACTAAGTCGACTCTCGTTATCTTGAATTCCAAGGGACTCTCTGAAACACTTCGAGATATCCATACCTCAAAATATCAGAGTTGCGGAAGTGAGGAAACCAATAAATCGAACAACCTTATTTAACAAATGAATATTTAATCTGACTCCTGAAGTTACAGATATATTGAAAATATTGTGGAAAAGAGGAGAAATTGCTCCTTAGGAGCAATTTCTCCTCTTTTCCACAATATTTTGTTACCTGTTCTTAGATTTCAATGTTAAAACTGGGACCAGAATTTCACTTCGAGATAAGCGGTTATTCGAGATAAACAAGGTCGAGATAACCAGAGTCGACTGTATTTTCAAACAGTGAAGACCCTGATCAGATGCCGCATTCTGCGGCATCTGATTTGGGTCTGCACTGTTTGCCAGTTACCCGTTTAGGTTTAGGGGTCTCCATTCGTCAGTGGGTTAAATGAGGCCTAGTTGACCAAAATGAGGAAATCTGGCCCAGAAATGTGTTTTCAGTTTTGTGAGTGTTCATTGCTCTCAAGGGTTCATTCCTTTTAGAATCTGTTTGTCTGGGCCCAGTTGTTCAAAGCATTGTTAGCTTAACGAGCTTGTTAGTGGTCAAAATGTTAACTGCTCTGGTAAGTACAGTATCTAATCCACAGGTATTTTTGCTGAAAAAATGTGAGTAGCTTTTGCAAATGCAAAAGCTACTCATATTTTTTCAGCAAAAGTATTAGCGTATATGCCATATTTAATGATCACAGTTTTAACGATACGTTAACTAATGGTATCGTTAGTTTTGAACAAGTGGGCCCTGAGCTTTATCTGTTTGTAAAAGATGTGAAGTAGATTTTTCTGTACCTAGACACACTTGTAAATATTGTTTAAACTAATTAAACTGATAAAATACTAATGTAGTTAGTAAGATAGACAAAGATCTTAAAGAAATCTTTGTTTCAAGACATTGTTATCAGAACATAAACATCTGTTTGTCTTCTTTTTTTTTTTTTTTTTTTTTTCTGTAAATATGTGAGCTGTGTTATAAGAAAAGGTACAGTTGCACAAAACATAAAAATTCTAAGTATTGGGACAGACAGGCATGAGCAAACAGTGTAGAATGTGGCATCTGATCAGGGTCTACACTGTTTGCCACTCATCCAGTAGTTTTTAGATACATCAAAGGTAAAATGGACTTGTTCAAATTTTAGGTCAAGTTTGGTAAGGTGTCCCAATATTTAGGGTGAATGTGGCATGCAAAAAGTATAGAGACAGGGCAATTAGAACATTTTGTTTGGGCCTTTTAAATTGTTGTTTAGACTGAAATTTACCCAAACTTATATCCCTTGAAAATGGGTATCGAGATCTGATTCAATTATTTTCTTTTTTCTAGTGAAAAAATATACAATGGGTCACATTTCTAGTGCCTGCCTGGGCATCTAACATAACAACATACATCTTATAGAGAAATAAGAAAGTATCAAATTGTACTGAAATACAGTTGATTCTCATTATCTCAACTTCGCTTATCTTGAATAACCGCTTATCTCAAAGTGAAAATCTGGTCCCTGTTTTAACATGGAAATCTAACAATAGGTAACAAAGTATTGTTGAAAAGAGGAGACATTGCTCCAATATCTCTTTAACTTCAGTGTTCAAATACATATTTACTTGTGCCATGTGGTTGTTTGATTTATTGTTTACTCAATTCTGCAAATCTGATATGTCGAGGTACGGATATCTGGAAATAATTCAGAGAGTCCCTTGGACTTCGAGATAATGAGAGTCAACTGTACTGCCATCTTTGAGTTTTCCTGTCAGAGAAGGTCATCTGGTACTGCACAGTAATGATATTTTATACATGCACCAGTATTTTTCTTATTATTCTATGAAAACATAGCTTGTGGTACTGTGGGTACTCATTAGAAGCACATCACTGAGATGCTTTGAATGAGTAACCACAGCATATGAGATTATGGAGAAATAAGAAAAAAACATCAGTGCTTTTCAGCTGATAAAAAGCATTGTCTGGAGAAGTGTCCAGGTGGCTGAGTGGTTGGAACTCCCTTCTTCGAATCATGGGGTCCCAGGTTGGAATCCTGCTAGAGGCTGGCATGTACTTCCCTTGAAACATGGAATCGAAGCATATGGCATCATTTTATGACTTTGACCTGCTGACTTCATCATTTTTTTGTCTGCCTTTGGATTCAGCTCCATGTCAGCCTGTTGTCAGTCATCTGTCCATCGTCCGTCCACCCATCGTTAGCTTTTCACATTTTCAACATCTCCTTGAGCTGAAACTTGATGGGAGGCTTTGGGGAATTATAGAGATTCAGAATTGCTAAAATTGTTCCATTCCAATTTCCAAGATGGCTGCCATGGCAGCCATCTTGAAATACTTCAAACGACATCTCCTCCCAAACCTTAGGTGGGATTGAGCCAAAACTTGATCGCAGGCATTGCAGCAACATAAAGATTCAGAATTGTTAAAGTAGTTCTGTTCCGATATCCAAGATGGCCGCCATACGCCATGGCGGCCATCTTGAAATTCTTCAAAGGACATCTCCCCCAAACCGTGAGTTGGATTGAGCCAAAACTTGATGGGGAGCATCACAGTGACACAGAGATTCAGAATCGCTAAAATCGTTCCAGATATCTAAGATGGCCGCATTCTTGGAATTCTTCAAACAACATCTCCTCCCAAACCATAGGTCTGATTTAGCCAAAACTTGATTGGAGGCATCAGAGCAATATAGAGATTCAGAATTGCTGAAATTGTCAGCTATTTTGAAAATCTTTGAACAACATCTCTTCAGGCCATCTTGTAAGTCTTCAATTGTTATCTGCTCCCGAACAGTAAGTGGGATGGAGGGGAAACTTGGTGTAAGGCATCAAGGCAGCATGGAGATTTAGAATTGCTAAAATGATTCCGTTCTGATTTTCAAGATGACCACCATGGCAGCCATCTTGAAAATCTTCAAATCACATCTGCTACTGAAGGGTAAGTCTGATTGAGCTTAAACATGATGGGAGGCATTGGGGTGTTATGGAAATTCAGAATTGCTAAAATCCTTCTTTTCCAATGTCCAAGATGGCCGCCATCTTGAAATTCTTCAAATCACATCTCCTCCCAAACAGTAAGTCAGGTTGAGCCGAAACTTGATGGGAGCCATCGTGGTGAAATGGAGATTCAGAATTGCTGAATCATTCAATTCCAATAGCCAAGATGGCGGCTATGGTGTCAATCTTGAAACTCTTCAAACAACATCAGCAGTCTGAATTGCTAAAGGCAATCTGATCTGATAGCCAAGATGGCCACCATGGCACAATGTAACATATCATGATCAGCCTAATCCAGGTGAGCGATATCTGGCCCACTTGGGCCTCTAGTTATTTAGTTGCATTTCTATTTGATACCTAAAATCAGCAAGCCTGGCATACATTTCCTTTCTGATATAAGCACTGTGATATGTTTTATGACCTTGACCTATATTTCACTAACTAATATATTTTTTATCTCTACCCAAACATTTAGCTCTATTGTTACCAACCTGGCAGGTGTGACACAGTCCTCCACAGAATTCTTGTTACTGAGAAGTGGTCTTTAAGATAGGTTAGCATTAAAAATAAACTTCTTTTGATCTCTTTCTTTCAAGGAAAATGTTACCTACTGTCTGTTGACAGTGTCAAGTATCAATAACTCATTCTTACATAGCCCCAGATAATATTGTATTTAGTCTGACTATTGGGACACCTTAAAGCTTTGCACTCTGGGTAAGATTTTCAGCAGACAACATGCCGGCCTCGGTGGCTCAGTTGGATGCGCCATCCGACTGGAGACCAGGAGGTCGCGGGTTCAACCCCCGCCGAGGTCAGCAACATTCTTTTGTGGAGATTGATCATGAAACATTTTCTACGGTCATTCTCTCCCTTCAGCTGATTCAAGAAGGGTAGTTGTCAGTTTCTGGCGAAAGAATGTGCACAATACTGGTTAACTGCTTTGAGGACTAAGCCTGCCCAGTAAACGTGTGGTTAGGTAAACTGAACACGTTCGACATGACCCCATTGGGTTGATGGGCCGTAAAACCTCAACACAAACAAATCAGCAGACAACATTTTGATATAATTTTTCTTACCAGTATTTTTCCCAGAAAATAGATTTTGGCATGTCATGCAAATTGTCTCCAATTGAAAATGTAGTCTTAGACATGTGTTCAATGAGGGTTTAGATCAGATAGCATATCCTCAGGGTCTGATCAGATCCTTCACTGTTGGTATTAAGAAACCCTGGCTGCTGAGCTGACCAAAGAGTGTCCAGCAAAGACTCGGATCAGAGAAATTTCTGATGATTGTGCAAATGTTTTTGGTATGGGCAGGATCTCTGTGCATATGACCTTCCTTCAACAGCTTATTAGCTCACCTGAGCCAAAGGCTCAAGGTGAGCTATTGTGATCACTCACCGTACGTCGTCGTCGTCGTCCGTATGTCCGTCCGTCCGTCCGTTCGTCCGTCCGTCCGTCCGTCCGTCCACAATCTTTAAACAACATCTCCTCCTAAACCACTGATTGGATTTTGACCAAACTTCACAGGAATGATCCTTGGTTGGTCCTCTTTCAAAGTTGTTCAAATGGTTCCGGTCCGTTGCATATCTAGGTCACAGGAGCTAAAAATAGATTTTTTAACTAAAAACTTAAAAAATCTTCTTGTCAGAAACCACTGGACTGATTTCAATATAATTTTGCAGAAATGTTCCTTTGGTGATTCTCTACCAAGATTGTTCAAGCAATTCGGATTCCTCAAAAAACATGGCCGCCAGGGGGCGGAGCTTATTTTCCCTATATATCTATATAGAAAACTTTAAAAATCTTCTTGTCAGAAACCACTGGACAGATTTCAATATAATTTTGCAGAAATGTTCCTTTGGTGATCCTCTACCAAGATTGTTCAAGGCATTTGGATTCGTCAAAAAACATGGCCGCCAGGGGGCGGGGCTTATTTTCCCCATATATCTATATAGAAAACTTTAAAAATCTTCTTGTCCGAAACCACTGGACCGATTTCAATATAATATTGCAGAAATGTTCCTTTGGTGATCCTCTACCAAGATTGTTCAAGCCATTTGGATTTGTCAAAAAACATGGCCGCCAGGGGGCGGGGCTTATTTTCCCTATATATCTATATAGAAAACTTTAAAAATCTTCTTGTCAGAAACCACTGGACCGATTTCAATATAATTTTGCAAAAATGTTCCTTTGGTGATCCTCTACCAAGATTGTTCAAGCCATTTGGATTCGTCAAAAAACATGGCCGCCAGGGGGCGGGGCTTACTTTCCCTATATAATCTATATAGAAAACTTTTAAAAATCTTCTTGTCCGAAACCACTGGACCGATTTCAATATAATTTTGCAGAAATGTTCCTTTGGTGGTCCTCTACCAAGATTGTTCAAGCCATTTGGATTCGTCAAAAAACATGGCCGCCAGGGGGCGGGGCTTACTTTCCCTATATAATCTATATAGAAAACTTTAAAAATCTTCTTGTCAGAAACCACTGGACAGATTTCAATATAATTTTGCAGAAATGTTCCTTTGGTGATCCTCTACCAAGATTGTTCAAGGCATTTGGATTCGTCAAAAAACATGGCCGCCAGGGGGCGGGGCTTATTTTCCCGATATATCTATATAGAAAACTTTAAAAATCTTCTTGTCCGAAACCACTGGACCGATTTCAATATAATATTGCAGAAATGTTCCTTTGGTGATCCTCTACCAAGATTGTTCAAGCCATTTGGATTTGTCAAAAAACATGGCCGCCAGGGGGCAGGGCTTATTTTCCCTATATATCTATATAGAAAACTTTAAAAATCTTCTTGTCCGAAACCACTGGACCGATTTCAATATAATTTTGCAAAAATGTTCCTTTGGTGATCCTCTACCAAGATTGTTCAAGCCATTTGGATTCGTCAAAAAACATGGCCGCCAGGGGGCGGGGCTTACTTTCCCTATATAATCTATATAGAAAACTTTTAAAAATCTTCTTGTCCGAAACCACTGGACCGATTTCAATATAATTTTGCAAAAATGTTCCTTTGGTGATCCTCTACCAAGATTGTTCAAGCCATTTGGATTCGTCAAAAAACATGGCCACCAGGGGGCGGGGCTTATTTTCCCTATATATCTAATAGAAAACTTTAAAAATCTTCTTGTCCGAAACCACTGGACCGATTTCCATATGATTTTGCAGAAATGTTCCTTTGGTGATCCTGTTGCAAGATTGTTCAAGCCGCCATGATTCGTTAAAAAACATGGCCGCTAGGAGGCGGGGTTAATTTTCCCTATATAGAAAACTTTAAAAATCTTCTTGTCATAAACGACTGGACCGATTTCAATATAACTTGGCAGAAATGTTTCCTTAGTGACCCTCTATCAAGATTGTTCAAGCCGACATGATTTGTCAAAAAACATGGCCGCTAGGGGGTGCGGGGCTTATTTTCGATATAATTCTGTATAGAAAACTTGAAAAAATCTTGTCGTCAGAAACCACAGGACCGATTTCAATATAACTTCGCAGAAATGTTTCCTTGGTGACCCTTTACCAAGATTGTTCAAGCCGTTATGATTTGTCAAAAAACATGGCCGCTAGGGGGCGGGGCTTATTTTCCTATATAATTTATCTATATAGAAAATTTTAATAGTCTTTTCAGAAAGCACTTGACCGATTTCAATGTAACTTTGCAGGAATGTTTCTTATGTAACCCTCTATCAAGATTGTTCAAACCGTCATGATTCGTCAAAAAACATGGCCGCCAGGAGTCGGGGCTTATTTTCCGTATATATCTATATAGAAAACTTTAAAAAACTCTTCTTGTTAGAAACCACTGAACCGATTTCATTATAACTGCAGAAATTTTTCCTTGGTGACCCTCTACTAAGATTGTTCAAGTAATCATGATTCGTCAAAAAACATGGCTGTCTGGGGCAGGGCTTATTTTCCCTATATATCTATATATAAAACTTTAAAAATCTTCTTTTCAGAAACCAATGGACCGATTTCAATACAACTTGGCAGGAATGTTTCTTTGGTGACCCTCTACAAAGATTGTTCAGGCCGTCATGATTCATCAAAAATCATGGCCACTAGGGGGCGGGGCTTATTTTCCCTATATAGAAAACTTTAAAAATCTTCTCGTAAGAAACAGTTGGACCGAGTTCAATGTAACTTGGCAGGAATGTTGCTTTGGTGACCTTCTACCAAGATTGTTCAAGCCTTCATGATACGTCAAAAACCATGGCCCACAGGGGGTAGGGTTTTTTCATCATATATATCTGCATAGAAAATTTTAAAATTCTTCTTGTCACATACCCCATGACTGATTTCAATATTACTTGGCTAGAATGTTGCTTTGGTGAACCTCTATCAAGATTGTACAAGCAATCATGATTCGTCAAAAAACATGGCTGCCATGGGGTGGGGCTTGTTTTCCCTATATATCTAAATAGAAAACTTTAAAAATATTCTTGTCAGAAACCACTGAACAGATTTCAATATAACTTGGTAGGAATGTTCCTTTGGTGACCCTCTACCAAGTTTGTTCAAGCTGTCATGATTCGTCAAAAAACATGGCCGTTAGGGCGTAGGGCTTTATAGCTAAATAAACTTTTTAAACCACTGGACCAATTTCAATATAACTTGGCAGAAATGTTCCTTTGGTGACCCTCTTTGAAGATTCAGTTCAGGTCATCAAGATTTGTAAAAAAAACATGGCCAGGGGTGTGGTGGAGGGGGGTGAGGGTGGTTAGTGCTATAAAGTTTATACAAAAATCCTAGAGCAGTGAACTTGGCTGAAACTTCAACAGTAAATATGCAAATCTGTTTGGTCAGGTGAGCGATATAGGACCATCATGGTCCTCTTGTTTTGATATCTTTTCTATCTGGAGCTGAGGATTTGTGCTACCAAATTGTTTTTGTTCTTTTTTTTATTACACCATTTAATCTGTCACCAGCAATAAAGCATTACATTTCCTGAAGTAATCATCAAGGAGTTTTTTTTTAATGCTTAGCACTCTGTGTAAAATTTTGAGCAGATGACATATTGAAATATTTCTCATATTTTTTCCCCAGGATTTGACATTTCATGCAAATTTTCTCCAATGGGTTTCATGCAAATTGTTTCCATTGGAGAAAATTTGCATGAACTGTCAAATCCTGTTTTCTTTGAAGAATAAGAAAAATATCATCAATTTGTCGTCTGCTGAATATGCCAAGAGAGTGGTAAAGGTTAAAAAAATCTGTTTCTTTTAATAAAAATAATTTGAAATGTTGTCTGCTAAAAGTTTTACCCACAGTGCTAAGCATTAAATTATGTCATAAACAATTTAAACTCCGTTCAAGTTTCTGCTTATAAGGACTTGATTACCTGATGAGGATAAAAAAAAAACAAAAAAAAAAAAAAAAAACAAAAAAAACTGTAATTTATAATTTGCTGACGATAAAATAAACCTTTACAACTCTCTGGGCAAATTCAGCAGAAGACAAACTGGTGATATTTTTCTTACTTTTCTCCATCAAATGGCTTTGACATTTCATGCAAATTTTCTCCTAAGGGGACAGTTTGCATGAAATTTCAAAGCCTATTTTATGGGAAAATTAAGAAAAATATTTTAAAATGTCGTCTGCTGAAATTATTACCCAGCATGCTAAGCATTAAATGACAGACAACAAAGAACATCTTTAGGATGATTAAAATAATTACGCAGGTTTTCAAACAGGAATAAAAAAAAAATTACTACCATAAATATCCTTACTATTCAGACAGAGAGATCTGAGCCATCACGAAAACATACCTATATAATTTTGACCCCCTTAAACCCCATTTTTACATAGTAAAACTGGGGTGTACAGGGGTATACCTTTTTTTTTTTCATATTTTTGCTCAAAAACATACATTGTGGGTACTCGTTAGAACCGCCTTATCAAGGCGGTTCTAAAGAGTACCCACAATCTTTGTTTTAGCAGAAATATGAATAATATCATTTTTTTGGTAGTAAAATTTTCAGTATACAGTTGACTCCCGTTATCTCGAAATCCAAGGGACTCACTCAAACACTTCGAGATATCCGTACTTCAACATATCAGAGTTGAGAGAGTGAGGAAAACAATAAATTGAACAACAACATTTAACAAATGAATATGTAATTTGACTCCTGAAGTTAGAAATATGTCTTAGTTATACCATGGTTCGTGCGCATGTACGATGCGATAATGCACGAGCGTGAGCGAGTGCATTATCGCACGTACATGCACAGAACCATGGTATAACTGATTTATTACATTTGCATGCATGTAGATCATCTACATCGCGAGATATTTCATGCTAAATGTTGGGAATTTAGGCCACTATGTGATATATATATATATATATATATATATATACATATATACATGTATATATATAAAATAATGTGGAATAGAGGAGAAATTGCTCCTGAGGAGCAATTTCTCCTCTTTTCCACATTATTTTGTTACCTGTTGTCATAGTTTCATGTTAAAACAGGGACCAGATTTTCACTTCGAGATAAGCGGTAATTCGAAATAAGCGAGTTCGAGATAACAAGGTTCGACTGTATTTGAATAGGCATATTTTCGTAATGCAGTATGCAACATCTGATCAGTGTCTGCACTGTTTGTCGCTCATAATATACTACTGCTCATCCAGCAGTTTTATGACACATCAGTTTGTTTGTTTGTGTTGAGGTTTTACGGCCCAGTCAACCCAATGGGGTCATGTCGAGCGCGGTCAGTTTACCTAACCACACGTTTACTGGGCAGGCTTAGTCCTCTAAGCGGTTAACCAGTATTGTGCACATTCTTTCGCCAGAAACTGACAACTGCCCTTCTTGAATCAGCGGAAGGGAGAGAATGACCGTAGAAAATAGTAGGTTTTAGCACTAAGCATAATTTGTAGGAGACAACATTTTATTTATTTATTTGTTTTTTCATAGAAAATAAGTTGATATTTCTTGTAAATCATCTGCCAAGCAAACAATTGTCATGAAATGTCAAGACTTATTATCTTCGAAAAAAAAAAAAAAAATAAAAAAAAAAAAAAAAAAAATGCCGTCTGCTGCTGTTGTGATTGGCACTATTGGGGTTAAAATGGACGTTCAGAATTTTAACTTCTCATTAAGGGCAAATTCAGCAGACAACAAACTGATGATATTTCTCTTTTTTCTAGAAAATAGGATCTGACATTTCATGTATTTTATTTCCTTAGGAGACAATTTGCATGAAATGTCTGCTGAATTTTTTGCCCAACATGCAAAGTGTTAAGGAGTTAAGTGTTTGAATATTTAGAGGAAATGGGGTATTATAATGTTTGACTTAGCAGTTTCATGCAAATGGGTGACATCAGATGGACACCTGAAACGTAAAAAAAATAAAATGATACCAAGAAATAAAATCTCTAACAAAGTGTGTAACAAGATACCTCAGTAAATGCATCATATGCATCAGCCTCAAGGATGTCATAATTAGAGGTTAAGATGTGGATTGAGAGACTGACTGTTTGTGGGAGGTTCTTTAACCCTTAAACGGCATGTGCAGACTTTTAGCAAAAGACCTCTAACTGGCATGCGCAAAAATTTAGCAAAACACGCATAAATGACCTGCAAACATATAGCAAAAGCCTCTTAAATGGCATGTGCAATACGAGGGTGAGTCAATAAGTAACCAGCCTATCCCATTTCCGATGGACCGAGACAGTCACGATTTTCATGCTTTATTTCAATATATGTTTTTATACATGGGTACAAAATTGCACACGTATCGAGTCCATCACGAAAACATACCTATATAATTTTGACCCCCTTAAACCCCACTTTTATATAGTAAAACTGGGGTTTACAGGGGTATACATTATTTTTCTTATTTTTGCTCAAAACATAGATTGTGGGTACTCGTTAGAACCGCCTCGGCGAGGCGGTTCTAACGAGTACCCACAATCTATGTTTTGAGCAGAAATATGAAAAATAAAAAAAAAATTTATCTGAAAATTTTTATTTTTTTGTGGTAAAATTTTCAATATATTTGAATAGGCGTGTTTTCGTAATGATTCTTTAATAAGATATTGAATGTCAAACATGGATAGTGATGCAAAGGCATGCTTTTCATCTAAAGTTGAGTACCGTGCTGTAATTCGGTACTTGTATTTAAAAGGTAAAACAGGCAAGGAAATACACGGCGAGTTAGCCGATGTTTATGGGTCTTCTGCACCATCTTATGCTCAGGTTAAATTCTGGGTAGGGGAATTCAAACGCGGTAGAAGGTCTTTAGAAGATGAAGCCAGGTCTGGACGCCCACTGGATGCCACCAACGAAGAAATGTATAAGAAAGTTCGGGATCTGGTATACTCTGATAGGCGAATTCAGGTGGAAGAAATAGCGCAGGCATTAGGCATTTCACATGGTAGCGTTTCAACAATCTTACATGATCGTTTAGGTATGCGCAAGCTAACAGCCCATTGGGTCCCCAAATCCCTTAGCGATGAGCAAATGGCAACCAGAGCATCAGTATGCAGCGCCTTGTTGAAGCGTTTTAGGTCAAAAGATGATTTTCTTTTGCGTCTGGTGATTGTAGGTGAGACTTGGGTCCATTATTATGAGCCAGAGAATAAAGCTAGAGTCGTCAGTGGGTAGGGACTGGGTCCCCGAGGCCAAAGAAGTTCAAGACGCAACCATCTGCTGGCAATGTAATGGCCACAGTATTTTGGGACGCAAAATGCGTTATTATGTTGGACTTTTTACCCAAGAGAAGTACATTAACTGGAGTGTACTATGCAAACTTGTTAGACCAGCCGAGAACCGCCATCCGTGAAAAACGCCGAGGTAAACTCTCTAAAGGTGTTTTGCTGCAACAGGACAACGCGAGAGTCCCAACTTGCAAAGTTGCAATGGATGCTGTAGAGCGAAACGGGTATGAATTAATACCACATCCTGCCTGTTCGCCTGACCTAGCTCCTAGCGACTTCTTCCTATTCCCAAACTTGAAAAAGAATATCCGTGGACTTCATTTCCGGTATGATGAAGAAGTCGTGACGGCAGTTGAGGAGTGGGTCAATGGAAAGGACCCTGACTTTTTCAGTTTTGGGTTAATGGTACTTGAACACCGTTGGTCTAAGTGCATCATACTAGAGGGCAATTACATCGAAAAAGAAGAGGTGGATCTCAACCGGAAATACGTTAGGCTGGTTACTTATTGACTCACCCTCGTATTTAAGCAAAAGACCCTTAAACAGCATGCAAAATTTTAACAAAAGACCCTTAAATGGCATTTGCAAAATTTTAATAAAAGACCCTTAAACTGCTTATGCAAATTTAAAAAAAAACAACCCTTAAACAGCATGTGCAAAATTTTAGCAATACACCCTTAAACAAAATGTGCAAAATTTTAACAAAAAACTCTTAAACAGCATGTACAAAATTTTAGCAAAACACCCTTAAGCAGCACGTGCAAAATTTTAGCAAAAGACCCCTAAAAGCATGTGCAAAATTTTAGCTGAAGACCCTTAAATGGCATGTGCAAACTTTTAACAAATGACCTTAAACAGCATATGCAATTTTTTAGCAAAAGACCCTTAAACGGCATATACAAGATCCTTAAAGTAATAAACAGCATGTGCAAAATTTTAACAAATGACCCTTAAATGGCATGTACAAACTTTTAGCAAAAGACCCTTAAATGGCATTTGCAAACTTTTAGCAAAAGTCCCGTAAATGACATGTGCAAAATTTTAACAAAATACCCTTAAATGGCATGTGCAAAATTTTAGCAAAAGTCCCTTAAATGGCATTTGCAAAATTTTAACAAAATACCCTTAATTGGCATGTGCAAAATTTTAACAAAATACCCTTAAACAGCATGTGCAAAATTTTAGCAAAAGACCCTTAAACAGCATGTGCAAAATTTTAGCAAAATACATGTACCCTTAAACGACGTGCAAAATTTTAGCAAAAGACCCTTAATGTGCAAAAGTTTTGCAAAATACCATTAACGTCGTGCAAAAATTTTAGCAAAATACCCTTAAAACACGTTTTCAAAATTTTAGCAAAAGAATATGAGAAAATAAGGCTTGATAGTTCATGTGAATTGTCTGCAAGGTAACAGCTTTGAAGACTGCTGTATTTTAGTAAATCTGTTCATGCTGTCCTGTGAATGGTTATCCATTTACGTATAGTGGACTCTTCCACCGCAACTCTTTGGACCGGTCTATTTCCAATAGCAGAGTGTCTGGTTAGTTTTTATTATACACATATACTATGTTTTATAGAAATTCCTATATTCAATGCAAACAGTGTCGACCCTAATCAGACGCCGATTCCTGTAGCGTCCCATCTGGCTCTGCACTATTTGCCTATTTCATTTTGAGGGGAGTGGTGGGGATGGGGCGGTTGCAGAATAAAATGTGTTAAGCAGACACAAAAAAATAATAATAAACATAAAAAACAACAATAACAGTTAAACTATATGTAACAGCTTGCTTGGGCTTTTACTTAGTTTCAAAGACTATAGTAATGTAAAAGGTTAGTTTTACATGTCATTACGAAAACACACCTATTCAAATATATTGAAAATGTCACCACCAAAAACTGAAAGTTTTCAGATAAAAAATTCTGATATTTTTCATATTTCTGCTCAGAACATAAATTGTGGGTACTCGTTAGAACCGCCTCGGCGAGGCGGTTCTAACGAGTACCCACAATCTATGTTTTCAGCAGAAATAAGAAAAATAATGTATACCTCTGTAAACCCCAGTTTTTCTATATAAAAGTGGGGTTTAAGGGGGTAGGAATTATATAGGTATGTTTTCGTGATGTACACAGCAAAAATCCATAGCAGGTAACATATATTCTAAGAAAGTTTTTACAGTGAAATCTTTCTTTACAGACGATTCTAGGGAATCCAAAATTTGGTCATTTTTAGACTAGTGTACCATAACACAGATCAGATCAGAACGAGTATACACATATCACCGGGCCTAGGTGTTTTTTAACGTTGTCTCTTTACAAAGGTTGATCTTTTAACAGAGGAGCTCTTTAATTCTTTAAATACTGAACAAATTTGCAACAGACGACATTCTATTTGATTTTATAATTTTACAGAGAAAATATGATTTGGCATTTCAAGCTTTATTTCCTCTGTAAAATAAATAAATAAAAAAAATGCCGTCTGCTGCAGTTATACGAGGGATGTTCGAAATGAATTGCTTATTTCTATCTGGAGACTTCAAATTTCAAGTTAGCCCAAAAGTACTCATTTCATGCCCTCGAAGTACTCCCCGTGGCTAGAAATGCAAAGTTTCAGCCGATGTATCCACTTCTTGAAGGTGTCACGGTACGCTGATTTGGGCACAGTAATAAGGTACTGATGAATGGCAGATCCAAGTGCCTGTCAGGACTGGTATTTCCGCCCAGCAAGGAATGCTTTCAATTTCGGAAACAAAAAAAAAAAAAAAAAAAATAACATGGGGCAAGGTCTGGGGAATACGTGGGGTGAGGCAAAACAGTTACTTTTTCTTTCTTCAAAAACGCCGTAACTATTGCGGAGGTATGAGGTGGGGCATTGTCATGTAGAAGACGGACATGTTTAAAACCAGTGGCAGGTCGTCGTTTCTGATACTACTTTTTCAGTTTCTTCAGTACTACGTCTTTGTAGTACTTTCCGGTGATGCTTTTGCCCTTTTTCACTGGCACTTTTATTGCGACTCCTTCACCAGAGAAGAAGATTGCATACAAAACCTTCTTTGTACTCAAAGAACGTTTGGCAATTATTGGGCGTTTGCTGTGTTTAATGGCCCAGATCTTATTGCTAACCTTTCTGACGGGCTCAAAATAATGGACCCAGGTTTTATCACCTGTGACGACATTGGCAAACTGCCCTTTGTCATATTTTGGAAACATTTGAAGCAGCTTTTTTGGCCACTTTAACCCGTTGCCTCTTTTGCTCGTCAGTCAACAGATGTGGCACCCATCTAGCAGAAATCTTTCTGACTTTCAAATGCTTCTTCAAAATAAGGTGAACCGTTGATAGTGATATGCCTACCTTTCGTGCAATATCACGAACTGTAAATCTGGCATCTCCTTCAATGATTTCCTTTATTTTGGAAACGATTTCTTTACGAGATGCAGATTTTGGCCTACCTGATTTCGGTGCATTTTTGATGGACTCTACACCAGACTCAAATTTCTTTTTCCACCGCCGAACTGTGCCATAAGACACACAAGAAGGTCCAAAAGCAGTAGAAATTTCAGTCATCAGCTTCTTCAAAGAACAACCAAGTTTTGAGCGAGCTTTGATGTAAGCCCGTATTTCATCTTTTTTGTCGACGCTTCTACCAACCATTTTTACTGCAGTGGTCAATGACTGCGTGTATTCAAATGGCAAATTTTATGTCTTACACTTAGTCTAACATGTACATTTATATACCATTGTGTAGATATTGAATAGCCCTATACAGGTATGTATTGGTTTTTTATCGTGCCCCACGTGGATATCGAGCTAGAGGACAATAAGCAATTCATTTCGAACATCCCTCGTAATTAGCACTTTAAGGGTTAACCCCATTTCTGTTTGAACATGCTAAAATTATGGCCCAGCAACTGAACTACAACTAACTTCAAGTGATATTTTATTTACAACAAATATCCATGTTGTCTTCACAATTTCAACTGACAGTCATGGATGGGCGGATTCAGAAGAAATTTTATGATTTCTTACATGATTTTTACACAACATATGTGAGCTTTTAATACTTGCGACAAAAATAAACTCGAACTATTGACATTTAAGACGTAGGTAATTTGAATGATGACTGTCAATTTATACATGATCGTCAAGCATAACACGTAAATGCGTCATGTGTCGTTTTTTTTTTTTTTTTTTTTTTTTGTAAACTAGCTAGAAAAGATACATCATATAATAGTTGAGTTTCTTAACACGTACAGGGACCTTAACCCTTAAAGCGCCAAGAAAAACTGCATCTGAAAATGTCGTCTGTTTATGTCGTCTGCTGAGTATTCTTGCAGACTTTCAAACCTATTTTTGCATACAGGCAAACAGTGTGGACCCAGATCAGACTGCTCCTAGAGGAGCAGTCTGATCTGGGTCCACACTGTTTGCAAAAATGACTTTTAAAATCACAAGCAGATGACAAAGCAGACGACAATAGTTGTGATTGGCGCTTTAAGGGTTAAGCTGGATGCACTCTGTAGAGCTTCCGTCATTTGTACTTTTCCTGTACATTTAGGCGGCTTTCAGTCATTTGGTAGCTCCACTTTCTTCATGGTACATTTACGGTCAGCTACCCCACGCATAGTCTGCCCTACGGCCGATGCCGTTAACTTACGAAGGCACCTTCACGCATTGCGGGTTACTGTACACGCAAGTCCCTTCTGAAAAAGGGGTCTTCTGAAAAATTATGTCCTTTTACCCGATGATTATGACAGATTTCCATACCAATCTGAAATAAGTAAATACTTATACTTATTTCAATGTCAATGTATATTTTTAATCAAATAACATTGCCGACACCAACAAATAGATTCCATTGAATAATTAGACAATGGACACTCCTCCCAAACTGTCCATGTGATTAAGGGGGATAGATATACTTGCAGAGAAGCAACTCTGTCAAAATGATTGTGCCTTCTTTCTTAAAAAGTTGTCTATTCTAAAAGGAAAGAATTTGCTCCAGACCAATTTCTGCTTTAACGGAAACGAAGAAGTCACAAAAGTGACTTGTAAAAATGGCGAATTCTACTAAGAGTATCCAATCACCTTAAAAGCACTGGGTAAAAGCGTTAGGTTACAGGAAACCAATCTTATGTTGACACCGACACCATCATCCATTTTAGCTGGATTAAAGACATGCAAATTATGGCATGGAAAACATTTTGTAAACATTAATCAGAGGCTATAACTCCGTAAATATGTATGGAAAATCGCCCATTAACAATCCTGTCGAGTTCTTTCTTATACAAGTGCACATATAAAATTTTTAATGGAATCTGGGAAAAAGCATATACGTTATCGCACGGAAACGAAATACAGACGGACGTATAGACGATAGACGGACGAACACACGGACACTCAGCTAGAAAACAGTAACCGTCACTATCGTGTGGCATAGTATAATAATAATAATAAGAAGAAGAAGTTGGAGTCGATTGTTCAAAATACCGGCGAAATTCGCTCAAAATTTTTATCCGAATAAAATCTTTGCTTTGCAATTCATTTTATGTTGGCTGTACAGTAATGTCAGACTAATTTAGATGAAGTTTCAAAATCGGTAAAAATGTGTGTGTGTGTGTGTGTGTGTGTGTGTGTGTGTGTGTGTGTGTGTGTGTTCATATATATTCCAGTAGTAGTTCAGTTAAGTCGAGACCGTCACAATGCGCTGAAATCCGCCTAACAGTGGTTTAGCGTGTTTTATTTTAAAAGCTTATGAAGATAGGTATTTTTTTCGTCAAATATCAAGTAAATTACACCAAAATATGACATTTATCTTCCTTCATCAACTTGCCTCTAGCGTGCACACTGTGTGAACATGACATTAATCTTTGGGGCGTACCACGAGACAAAATATCCTGCTTTATTTTGTACCGTAATTTAACCCTTTTTCCCCGGAGTTTATGAAATGGACTCTTCCATCTCTGAATTTGGATGCATTCGTTGTTGAAAATAGGGGTTTCAGTTAAAAATCAATAACAGACTGGCAAAAAGTGTAGATCCTGATGAGACGGCTCGTTACGAGCCGTCTCATCTGGAGCTGCATTGTTTACAAAGCCATCTGCACTGGTTTGCAAGAAAGAATGGTTAAATGCTAGATAAGGATGAGTGTCTAACAGTGTAGAATCCTGATCAGTCGCCACTTTCTGTGGCGTCTGATCTGGGTCTTCAATGTTTACTTGGGCACTACCGTATAAACACTAAATCCCCAAAATTTGAACGAGTCCATTTTGCTACCTGGTAATTTATCTAAAATTGTTGGACGAGCGGTGTAGACCCTGATCAGACGCTGTGCATTCTGTGTCGTCTGATCTGGGTCTACAATGTTTGATCGGAAGTTATCGTATAAGCCATAGAGGTCAAAATTTGAAGGTCCATTTTGTTACCCAGTGATGTGTCCTGAAACTTGGATGAATGGCAAACTGTGTAGACCTGAATCAGACACAGCCTTGTTAGGCATTACTGTTTTATCTAGAATATTCAAACACCATAACTCCTAAACATACTTGTCCTAAAATTGAACAAACAAACATTTGAGTCGGGCCATAATATTTCCTACAATATCGCATGTGCGTCCAGGGAAGATTCAGATCAGCCTGCACATTCGCGCAGGCTGATCAGAGTCTTCGCTGTCCACCTGAAGACGCTTTGGATCCTTGGCTACACACAGTGTGCCCTGTGAAGACTCTAAATTAGACTGTGCGGATGCACAGGGTGATCTGAGTCTTCGCTTGGCGCACATGAAATTTTGTAGGAAATGCTGTGCTCTGGCTCAAATAGTAAACAAGACGTCCATGAAGAGCAACAATCACAGGATATTGCCTACCAATGACATCAAGAGGAAGAGCAAACAGACTACGCCGTACAGCACATATTAATATAGGGATCAAACATGATTTTTCATGCGTTAACATTCGCCAGGTCCCGTGGGAGGTGTTGAAAACCGAAGCCGGAGGCCGCGGTTTTCAACACCTCCCAAGGGACCTGGCGAATGTTAATGCATTGAAAAACCATGTTCAATCGCTATTATTGCATAAAAACTGAAAACATTTGCTACATTTCGCGTTATTTCTTGCATTATTTTGTTTCGCCTTTTTACCGATGTCTCACGAACACAATTTCCACGGACTGTGCTCGTTCTAGGGCCGGGCAGTACACACCTCGTAACGGCAGCAAATCTGTGGCCCCGGTACGATCATACTGAAAGTTGCGTAGCCGTGCATTAACAGCTCGTGAATTGCCTTAATACACGGCTTTTCGCCGGTTAATGCCCGGCTGTTAATAACGTGCGACACTGCTTTTTATGCAATAATATTAGTTCGTCTGTCATTACTGACAATGACCAATCTTAATCACATGCGAGAAATGCTACTTTTTGTGTGTTCTAAGATGGCTGATTAGACCAATTTTAGCTCTAAACTGTCTGTTGCAGATGGAACAACAGAGGTCAGAGCAAGACAGCTCTGTTGGTAATGCCTTAGCTCTGGCTTTGCGCTGTGCACGTTTCTGCTCGGCTTCGCAGATTCTTTTTGCCTCATATTCACTAGCACCTCTTCTGATGAGACCTCGCCACTTTGCTCGGTTCTGTGCAATTTGTTCCCACGACTCTGTTTGTATTTTGAAGTCCTTGGGAGAGGCTTTGAGGGTGCATCGCTTCTTCTGACCACCATGGGAGCGTTTGCCTATTTCTAGTTCTCCACAGAGGATTTTCTTTGGCAAACGTTCCACAGGCATCCTGGTAACATGGCCTGTCCATCTTAACTGTGCCAGTTTCAGAGTATGTACACTCTGCATCCCTGCCCTTTTCAGGACTTCTGTCTCTGGAATCCTGTCCTGCCATTTAATCTTTAAAAGTTTTCTAAGACAGCTTGACAGCTTGTATGGAAGTGGTTCAGTCTTTTTGCGTGCCGTTGGTAAACTGTCTAGGTTTCGCATGCATACAATACTGTAAACTTTCAGCTTTGTATCAAGCCTGATTCCACTTCGATCCCACACACTACCACGTAGTCGGCCAAATGCTGCACTAGCTTTGGCAATCCTGGCATTGACTTCATCATCAATGTGCACGACTCTTGATAATGTGCTTCCAAAGTAGGTGAACTTGTCTACCACTTGCATTCTTTGACCTTTCACTGTAATGGTGGGCTCCTTGTAAGGCTTGCCAGGTGCTGGTTGATAAACAATCTCGGTCTTTTTGATGCCGATGCACCTCTGTCTGCACCTTGGATTTGGCTTGCAACCTTCATAGGTTGAAAAGCTTCCCATCAAAGCGATACCTAGTAGGTATACCATTGTCAACATCCTGGAAAGCATCTGTGAGCATGGCAGAGAGTTTCATGCTGAACAGAGTTGGGGCTAGTACACAGACTTGCTTGACACCATTTGTCACAGGGAATAGATCAGAAAACCATCATTTTGGACCCATGCAAGCATACCATCGTAGAACTGCCTCACCATTGCTATGAACTTGGTCGGACAGCCAAACTTCGCCATAATTTTCCAAAGACTCTCACGACTGACTGTGTCAAATGCTTTGGTAAGGTCAACAAAGGTCATGTAAAGGTCTATGTTCTGTTCCTGGCATTTCTCTTGAAGCTGCCTTGCTTTGAAGATCATGTCAATTGTTCCTCTGTCCTTTCTGAATCCACACTGGCTTTCTGGTAGAAGCCCTGACTGTTCAAGGTGTTCATTCAGTCGGTTAAGTAGAACTGTTGCAAGGACCTTCCCAGCAATTGACAATAAAGAGATGCCACGATGATTATCACACAACTGAGGATTCCCTTTCCGTTTGAATAGGTGGATAATTGTTGCATCCTTGAATTCTTGAGGGATGGCTTCTTTTATCCACATAATGTGAAATAGCTCTGTTATCTTCTTTGCAACTGGAGTACCTCCTGCTTTGTAGATCTCAGCGGTATTGCATCTGATCCTGGAGCCTTGCCAGATGACAGAAATTTTATTGCTTTCACTGTTTCAGAGACGGTTGGGAACTCGTCAAGCAGCAGATTACATTCCATCTGTGGTAGTCTATTGATAGCGTCATCATTGATAGATGATGGCCAATTAAGAACACTATCAAAGTGCTCAGCCCATCTTTTCAAGATAGCTCTTTGTCAGTCAGAAGACTAGTTCCATCTGTACTGAGAAGAGGGGTGGTTCCTGGGCTCTAGGGACCATAAACTGTTTATAGCGCATCAAAGAACTCCTTTCTATCGGCAAAGGACTGGATTTCATCAGCCTTACTGCTCAGCCGGGAGTCTTGCATATCTCTGAGCCTTGTCTGGACTGTCTTGCATACATACTGTATATTTGAATATGGCACCTTCCCAGTCAGCATTCTACGTAAATCTATATCGGGCCGTCATCGGCCCGTCAGGGTAGCTGACGGGCCGATGACGGTCCGATGTAGATTTACGTAGAATGCTAGCTGGGTTATTGGATATTGAGCTTGTATCACTGGTACCTTGTGTTTTTTGTGCTTCTCTTCAAGGAGTCCCTGGATTTCTTCCGTCATTCTCGTCAAACCAGTCTTGGTGTTTACGAGATACTAGTTCTAGGGAATCCATTGCTGAAGAGTGGACGGTGTCTCTGAAGACTGTCCAGTTCTCTTCTGGATCATCTGAACGGAGTTCCATTGCATCTAATCAGCTGCAGATATCATTGATGAAGGCTTGCCTCTTGCTGTCTTGTTTCAGCTTGGAGACATCCAGTCTCTTTGGCACTTTCTTGCTTTGTGGTCGCCATGCAGGCTGAATGCGCAGGTTGAGTTTGCTGACAACAAGCCTGTGATCTGTCCAGCAGTCTGCACCACACATAGTCTTTGTCACTCTGACATCCTGTCTGTCCTTCCTTCGTACTCTGGCATAATCAATGAGATGCCAGTGTTTGGAGCGAGGATGCATCCATGACGTCTTGTTGCGGGCTGGAAGACTGTGTTAGTGCTCAGCAGCTCATGCTCTGCACACTTCTTCAAAAGGAGGAGGCCATTGCTGTTGCACTTTTCTACTCCTTCAGTCCCAATCACTCCTTCCCAGGTTTGGGGTGGTCTGTGCCCACTCTAGCATTGAAATCTCCCAGGAGGATGAGTTTGTCTGTCCGGGGTGTAGCAGAAATCGCAGAATCCAGATCATCATAGAACTTGTCTTTGACCTCATCTGGGTTGGTCATTGTGGGTGCATAGGCACTTAAAATAATTGCATGCCTCTTACCAGATAAGGGAAGTCTCAGCGTCATCAGGCGGTCATTTATTCCTTTTGGAAGTCTTGAGAGCTGAGAGCTTGCTGACAAGGTGTGATTTGATAGCGAAACCTACTCCTGCTTCATGCCGTTCTTTTTTCTTGCGTCCACTCCAAAAGAAAGTGTAGCTAGCACCAACTGTTTTTAATAGACCTTCCTCTGCAAGGCAAGTCTCACTCAGAGCTGCAATCTCGACTTTGTACCGATCAAGTTCTCTACCAACTAGATGGTCTTTCTGAGCAAGCGCTGTCCATCAAGATGCGCTCATTCCATGCGCCGACATACAGCACATATATTATAAACCAAGGAAGAGCAAAGTAACAACTTCACAGTGCATAGTGCGCTTGTGCGTAAGGGAAAATATTTGCTATAGAGATCGCCTAACCCACTTTATACTCTTTCGACATTACTCGGAAAGACATTTTTGCTTGGCGTTTTATTTTAAATGAAAAAATTTTTGTTCTGCTTGACCATATCTGATCAGAAACCATTTGTCGTTTCTGTTTCTGTGTTTTGTTTTCAAACATTTACCCTAAACTTAAATGTACGGCCAAAAATTGGTCTGACCTATGCAGTTAAAGTGATTTTAATTTTGGATTTTTTGTCTAAGAAAAAAAGTTTTTGCTTTTCTTTGCTGAATTTGTATAATTGATGTTTCACAACAATATTGTGAAAATTTCAGAAAAAAAAATGGACAAGAAGAACTTGATGAAACTCTGCCTCCAAGTTACCTACCTTACAGATTTCTGCATAATTTACATCCATTTTTACTATGGGAAAAAAATGAAAATATTTAAAATAAAAAACCATTGACTAGAATAAAACTTTTGTGCATAAGTATTTACGACAAATTGTTTTGCATGAAATCATAACAAAAGTTTGCAAATTTAATCCTTCTGTGTAAGGCGCCAAGCAAAAAAAAAAAAAAAAAAAAAAAGAAAAAAAAAAAAAAAAAAAAAAAAGACTTTCTGAAACGAAAGCATAGTAGGGGGCTACATTTTTTCTAGATTTTTTTCAGAGTGAGCGTAAACATAATTCCGTTCTGGCTATGCTACTGACAATGTCAGACAGTAATGCTTGCATCAGAAAAGAAAACAGAGCAGAAGAAAACAAAACAGAAAGCCCATTGGCGATGTGTCTTAAACAGGATAGATGAGTTGCGAATAGTATAGACCCAGATCAGACGCAACGTGGGGTCTGGTCAGGGTCTAAACTGTTTGCCACTCATCCAGCATTTTGAACACATAAACGGTTGTTCAAATGGACTTGATCAAATTTTAGGAACGAGTATAGAATCTGTCCGCCACCTAAACTGCTCATGTTTTGCTTTTCCAAGTGTACGCATTGATAAATTGGAGTTAACTCGAAATCCTAATCCTAGCCCTATGTGGCGGACAGGTTACATGTATTTAGTTCTACCAAATTTAAAGATAAATATGGTAAAATAAGTTTGGTTGTCATTATACCTACGGGAAGAATGGTAGTAATCTGCGTCTATATTATTTCACTGAACTGTCGCACTTGACAATTCTTTAGTGTTGCGTTAGAAGGTGCATGTATAAGGAGAAAAAATATAGTATACACAGAAGAGATTAGTCTTGTGAGATTTGAGAATGCATAAAAAGAAAACCAAAGAAGTACAAGAAAAGTTGTTCCCAGCCACTTTTCGTCCATCAGAGTGAAACTAAAAGTGCCCTATACCCCTGGGGATACCTGGGCAGAAAGCCCGACGACACAGCTCCACACTCGTCATTTGGGTGTACGTTCATGGCAGGAAGGAAAATCCCAATTAGAAGGTTAGATCAGACAGCTCCCTCTTGAAGGATGCCAAGGAGGGAACCTCAGCTTTAGTCGCTGGTAGTCTGTCCCATACTGGCGTCGTTCGTGAGAGAGAGAGAGAGAGAGAGAGAGAGAGAGAGAGAGAGAGAAAAGCTGAATTTGAAACATTGAAACATTCAGTTGATTTAGAGTTCTGTTAAAACTTGTTAGCATAGTATGATCTGGTCTTGGAGTTTGCCGCTGTCGAGTAGTCTGATGGTGGACTGTCAATTTAACTACGCACGATTTTGAAAAGAACGGTCAGCTGTCACATCAGCTGCAGTTTGCTTCTCATCTCACAGGCGTCTCCCAGCTAAAATAGTTGAGCATGCTTTTGCCGCTGCTGATGTTCCGCGCTGTACCTGTTTGTTATCTCGATCTGGTACTTCTTATCCCGTTGATAGGTGCTGCAGATGGTACAATAGTAGTAAAGACTGGATTTTACATGGTGAAGTAGGCCCTGGTCTTGCGTTCTTCTCTGGCTTGTCTGCGTCGAAGAAAATCTAGCACGCTATTTGCTTTCTCGGTGACCTAGCTAATGTTTCGTTTTTTGTTTTTTTTTCATGATTAGTTTGACTAAGCCAACCCCAAGGTACTTTGGTATCTGTTCTTCTGTCAGAATTACGCGTTTGTGTTGGAAATGGAAAGATTTTGGAGATCTAGGTCTGGAGATACGGAGGACACTGCATTTAACCAGTTTACCAGGTCTTGTTGGAGCGGGTGCTGATCAGATGCTATCTGTCTGTAGCGGATGCAAGTAGATGTTGATGCGGACTTGCTGAAATCCAGGCTGATCATATCTGTAGGGACCTTCTTGTCAAATGATGCAGCAAGTTCCCGATATAATGTCCTCTGGGAGTTTATAGGTTACTGATATCAGCAACAATGGTCTGTAATTTGCTAGTTGGCGTTTCTCGCCATCATCACGAAAACACGCCTATATAATTTTGACCCCCTGAAATCCCACTTTTATATAATAAAATTGGGGTATACATAGTTTTTTTTCATATTTCTGCTCAAAAACAGAGATTGTGGGTACTCGTTAGAACCGCCTCGTCGAGGCGGTTCTAAAGAGTACCCACAATCTATTTTTTCAGCAGAAAAATGAAAAATATCAGTTTTTTTTTATCTGAAAAATTTCAGATTTTTTGGAGGTGAAATTTTCTATATATTTGAATATGCGTGTTTTCGTAATGCTCAGCCCATTTACGTCGAGTGGACTCGTTTACCACAACTCTTTGGGCCGCTCTATTCCAAACAGCAAAGTATCTATTTAGTTTTTATAATGTTGTAACTTTATGTAATTAACCCGTTTTAGACTGAATAAACTCTCCCTGGATTATTTCTTTTGGAAGAGTCCAATTTTTTATTTAAGGTATGTCAGGCTATGTGCTTTAGATATTTCTGGAGAAAAAAAATGGTTAAACTAAATTTAACAGTGCAGACCCTTATCAGACGCCGCATTCCGCATATTGTGGCGTCTAATCTTGCCAATTAACCCCTTATGGGTTCTGCAGACTAAAATGGGTTAACTTGGTCCTTATAAGGTGTCTTGTGAGGGCTGAATTCCGTGAGACCTTTCCAGGTTATATGTTGCTGCAATGCGCAATTTACATGCACGAAATCCTCTGGGCGACTCAGTACCGTGAAATAGACAGACATGCATATCGATCGATATGGTACTAAGGATGAATGTGGGAATTGTGAGGTAAAGCATGTGCAGTTTGTGGCTTCAGCATGCTGTAGTCTCCGCTTCAGACAATTCTTGTGAGTCCTGCAGAAAGAGACCTGCCCTGGCCCCGCATCACACCGCCCACCCCGCCAGGTAAAAAATGATAGGTCCCTCAGCCTTGTCTAGAAAAAGAACGAAACGGTTAAAATTCGACCTCTCCCTAAACCCGAGTCCCTTTTTTAGCAACAGACCAAAATTCGGCAATTTCCGTGCAGTCGATCGAAGATAGCCGGATTCTGGACTGGCTGTAATGTGTGATACGCTCGAATTAACACACAATCAATAACCCAGCCTACGCATAATCGGAATACCTTGCATTTCTTCCCGGACTTCATTCAACATTTTGTAAACAGTTGTGTAGAAATCTCCAATGAATCTGGGAGGCGAGTTATGGAATTTGATAAGTAAAAATGGGGTGAAAGCAGGTTTAAATAATAATATTGACATGAGTCAAACGAATACTCGATATCTGGTGGCAGATTATTTGGAATACCGGCTTCAAAAGCATGGATTTTCGTGGCAAAATTGCCCACCCCTGACCAATCGCAACAGTAAAGTTCATCGTTCATTGAAAAAGTTAGCTGATAATTTTGATGAAAGATATCATGAAGAATTCGATAGCATGGTACAACAGTTAAATATAAATCCTGACATTGCATATCCAACATTTCTTGCAGTTGCAAATGAATTATTCATTGACGGTAAAAACTGGGGAAGGATAGTAGCCCTATTTGTGTTCGGTGGTGCTATTGCTGAAGAATGTGTTGACAAACAAATGGAGCATTTAGTGGACTCTATAAATGAATGGGTAGCCCAATATATTCAAAACCATCTTGAAACTTGGATATCAACACAAGGAGGATGGGTAAGATACATAACTAACACTATCATCAGTTTTTCACACCTCATTATCATACATTTTTTTATTCTCACTATTCAGCTTCCTTTATTCTCACAGCAACCAGTCATCCTGCACATAATCCTCGCGAGGGTGTGTTGCAATACAACTAGATAGATTTTTTTTTAAAAATGATAACAAAACCCTTCTCTAATTGGTGTGAAAGATGCCCCCTCCCTCACTGCAGGGAGAAAGCCTAACACATGTACCTCCCCTTCTCTCCTACATAACTTTGATGATGTGTCTGTCTGATGTGTAAGGGGTCATGGATGGTTGTAGAAGAGCTTCAGATACAAATGAGTGCAGCTAATTTGGGGTGGTCGGGTGGTGCAAAGGTGGCGTGTATCTCACGTCACCGGGGCATCCAGCTGATATTGGCTTACAGTTGGGCAAGGCCTGCTATCCTTGTAGCAGGTAAGGGTATAGGGGGGATGTTTTAATTTCTTCAGTTTCTTCACTTTCACTCCTGTTCCTCTTTCTTCCCTGTCCCTCTCTTTCATCTCTTCTACTATCTATTCTATCTCTTTTCTCCCTTTCTCTGGGAGATGACACAAAATGACCCACAAGGGTTCACGTGTAGTTAAACCCTAACACAATCAAAGTGCAGCTAATTGGAGCTCTAGAGGCCCAGCAAGTATTGATTTTCTCATTTAAAACATGTACGGTAAGTTTGTTTTGGGTGCTCTTCAGAAGCATCTTGTGCAGGAACTGCTTTGCATCATGAAAACATGCCTAAATAATTTTGGTCCCACTTAAACCCCACTTTTATATAAAGTAAAACTGGGGTTCACAGTGGTGTACATTATTCTTCTTATTTCTGCTCAGAAATATAGATTGTGGTAACTGGTCAGAACCGCCTAATCGAGGCAGTTCTAACGAGTATCCACAATCTATATTTTGAGCAAAAATATCAGAATTTTTTATCTGAAAATTTTCATTTTTTGGTGGTAAATTTTTCTGTATATTTGAAAAGCATATGTTTTCATGGAGAAATAAGATGGACATTTATCTGAATATCCCTCTTATCTAGAGCTCTGGCTCACTTATTACTCTGGCTACATTTTTATAATGAATTGGTACTGTACTTACAAGGGAAAGAACATAAAATAAAATCATAAAAAACAAAACAAAAAAAAAAACAAAAAAACTTTTCTGTAGATTTTACTGCTGTATTTTGCCCTGGTTCATGTATATTGTGAAATGCCAAATTAGCATAAACTACATGCGTGACATTACATATGGACCGTTTGCTGGGCAGACGATTCACGTGAAAAGTTCAGCCTTCTTGCTGTAAAATACTGAAAACAGATCGGCATCTGCTCTAAAATTTTCAGCAGCGCTCCAGAGGTTCAAGCAGTTTTCTTGGCAGCAGCAGCACGTGCTAACCTTGAAAATAATGGGTGAAAGGCGGGAATTTCCGACTTAGGAAGAGAAGCATGATAAATTGGTAAACAAACAATAAGATGGTTTAAAAAAGGGACATTTCCGCTGCTAAAGTGACATGGGAAAAAATGAGCCAGCCTGAATATAGAATTTGTCAGGTTTAGGGGAAAACGTGATTGTCGGCATCTGTACATTCTGCTAAGATTCTTCTAGGGACCGTGTAGAATACGTAAGGCGAATAACGAAGACCCTGACCAGATTGTGCAGATTGTTTTGGGGCTTCGCTGTTGGGAAGAATAAAATTACAACTAAAACACTACAAAATCACACATTACTTTGTAGTTTATTTGTGTTCTGACTAAACATAATAAGTCAATTATAAATCATTATTCTATTTTGTTGTACATGTAAGTTAGGAGAAATGTGCACATACTTTTTTTATATTCAAAATTTTACGTTCAGATAACTCGAGCATTTTTACCTGAGATTGCATAAGGTGAGCCTGGTTAAGAGTGGAAGCTAGCGCGAGCGTGATCGTTTTCACGCTGCATGATATCCCAGCGCGAGCTGAGCGCGGATTTAGCGTGGGATAAGCGCGGGAATAGCGTGGGATTTAATCTTTTCCGCGATCGCGCATTAGAGCGAACGATATAACCATCGTGAAAGCTGTACTGTAGTGTATACATGGATAATGTAGGTCCAATAATGTAATGGCAAGATATACATGATGTACCGTATTTTACTCTTATTTACATATATGTATATTCAGACATCATATGTCCTCAAATATGAAAGAGGCCATTTGACTACTTGTTGGGGTGTCTAAAATGTGACAGAATGATATATATTGTAAACTTTGATCAAACTACTAGGAGTACAGTTTGTTCTGGTTCTACACTGTTTAGACTGGCCTGTGTATCCCAGAACAACTTGGGGTAAATACAGTGTATTGATAATGAATTAAGTTGTATATTCATACTTAATAGTTAATACATGTACTCAGATCCTGTTTTGAAGCATTTTGATTAACTTTTCTTATATTCTGTGAAGAAGAAGAAAAAAAAAAACAATCCAAAAAAAAAAAAAAAAAATCAGTCACACTTCCAGATAAGATTAAGATCAAAAAAAAGAAAAAAGACTTTTCAACCATTATTTTAATTAAAGTTGTGATAAAGTGCTAATTATGTTGCTTTTGCACCAAAACGTATCTTGGTAGTGCTCACTTGAACTACATATGTGAGGTGGTCCAAATGACTACCACAAATCATGTTTTATAATTAGTGCAAAATAATGGGAAAAAGTGTCAAGCAAGTGAAGAATTAAAATGACAGAACTTCATATATATTTAAAAAAGTTATTTAACCCTAATCCTGCTGAACCAGGATATGCCCTGCCTTTGCAAACAATGTAGATCCAGATCAGTTGGCTTCGAAGAAGCCATCTAATTCTGGATCAGCACTGTTTGCCATTTAGTATGTGAATTTATATAAAAATCTGGATCAAGTAGTCTCTGGTTGACAATTAGAAGTGGGCATGGCTTGTTAATTTATTCAGCATGACAAGAGTTAATTAGGCTTTTCATACTTTGCCTGTGGGTTTTAACTGTTATAGCATTTTTGCATGCTTATGTATTATATAAAGTTACATTTTACTTCTTTTCTTTCTTTTTGAGTTGGCTTCGATCACTGGCAGCTTTGACCTAAAAAATATTTGACCGCATTAAACTTTGTTCAAACAGTAGTTAACATACTTTATAATAATTAAACAAAATATATCTGATTAAAGTGTCAATCAGACTGTCATATGATACAAAGTTATTCCTATTTCAAGACTAAAGCTGTAGATCAGAAGGGGTATCTGCAAATATTATCCTTATTTCTCTATAAGAACATATGTTGTGATACTCATTAGAAGTGCCTGAGCAAGGTGCTACTATTGAGTACCCACAATGTATGTTTTGTCTAAAAATAAGAAAAATGTCAGTTCTTTTCATTAAAAAAAAACAAAAAAAAAGAAAGAAAAAAGAGCCCTATCTAGAGCCAAGAAGACAAACTTTTAGGCTAACAGTAAGTCAGATTTACAGTGTGTTTCAATTTGACCCCTAATGGCTGTAATGAACCCTTCCATCTATGAATTTGGATGTCTTCAAAATAACAAAGAAAAAACTTTAGGTACAGTAGTATAGATTCTGCTGAAATTTCTTCTTACATTGCTTGTAAAGCACCATTCCTCAGGTCTGGACTGGTCAGTTAAGACAAGTGCCAATATAAAATTTTCACAGATGACATTAAACCCTCCCCCCCCCCCAAAAAAAAAAAAAAACAACAAAAAAAACAACACTTTTAATACCCCACCACACAATAGTGGTGGGGTATTATGGTTTCACGTTGGACGTCCATGTGTCTGTCTGTCCATCCATTTTTCGTTTCTGGATGATGACTTGAGTAAACATCAATGGCTTTTCACCAAACTTGGTATGTGCATTGACAGTCTCCAGCTAGGATTTTAGGGCAGAGGGGTGCCAGGTTGGGCACTTTCTGTGTGGTCATGCAAGAATGAGGGCACCATGTGTCATGCGATATGCTACATGTAAGTATCATGAAATGTTACAAAATATAATCCCATTCCACAATAAATGCCAAAGACTAGAATACACATAAAACTGACCTTTACACATTGATAATTTTTTAAATTTTTGTCTGATTTTCCTGAAAATTTCAGCAAAATGTGGGGTTTTATGTCTGGAGTTGAAATAAGGCAGAGGGCAGCTTCAGAAGGGCAGATGGCGGCAGGAGAGGGCAAGAGGGGTGGCCTACCCCTCTACATAGGGCTAGTTGGAGCACTGATTGATATTGTGGAGATCAGGTTTGGGATTGCTAATGGGCAAATTAACCAAATTTCGTCAAATTTTCACGGAGTTATCTGCCTGCGACACGATAATGGTGGGGTATTATAGTTTAATGTTTTTATTTCACAAGGGTCACTGTTTCCTCCCAACTAATTTTTTCAAAAAAAAAAAAAAAGAATGAAAAATATCACATATTAACTTTTTAATTCCTTGATAATGCACTAAAGGTTAAGATAGAACTTTTGTGCAACTACATTGTAGCAACTGATCATAAAGCTCCAAGCAAAGTTATAGCAGACAACATTCTAATTTGACTGCTGGGAGTTGTTGGCTAGAGCACAGTTCCAGAAGTAGCAGTTTAAAGATAGACCCCAAAACTATTGAATAACAAATATATAGATTATATAGATAAATTATTCAAATTACCATTTGTTGCCGAGCTAGCACAGGTTTTGTTTTGTATCCCAGCAAAAGTGTTTTAAAGAGGTTATTGTCCATACAGTCAAACATTTCTTAAAGGCTACATGTATTAAGCAATCAGCTGTCTTTAAAGACCACTTTTTTGGGTCCCATAAAAGGACAATAAGTGTAAATTTACCTGTATTAAGCAAGCACCTGTCTTTAGCAACTGCTTTTTGACTTTACCCAAGGTGCTTACTTTACACAGATTTGATTGTAATTTCAATTTTGAAGAAAAAGTTTGAACACTAAGTGTATATAGGAAAGCCTTGAAATCTGACCTAAAATATCCCTCTGTGGACTGGACCCTGATATGTTAGCCCTCTGCATACATATGTTTAAACAGTGTCCAAACTGTATTGTGGGCTGATGACCTTCGAGACATGACAATATTTTGTTGGTAGTTCAGTTGTCTATGTATTTAACCTTTACCGCTCAGCAGAAGACAAATTGGTGATATTTTGCCCAGAAAAGAGGATTTGGCATCTCATGCAAATTGTTTCCAGTGGAGACAAATAGCATGAAATGTCAAATCCTGTTTTCTTGGAAAAATAAGAAAAAAATCTTTCAAAATGTCATCTGCTGAAAATTTTACCCAGAATGCTATGCCTTAAAGGTTTTCTGATTTTACATGTTAATTTCATTTCAGTTTTCTTTGAACTACTGCCAAGCCTAAATATTTGAATTAATCTGTTTAGATAAGATTAAATTGACCATAGTGCATTGAAATATGCTATAATCCGCTATATGTAAGTCTACAGAAATGAGGGATGATCATAGCTCTCCCAGATAACAATAACTCCACATACAATGTAAGAGGGGTGTCCAGATAATATTTTTTTTTTAATTCTTTGTGAAAACTTATGTTGTGGTACTCATTAGAAGCACCTTGATGAAACACTTCTTATGAGTATCCAGTATATGTTTTTATGGAGAAATAAGAAAATATCAGTACTTTTCTGTTGGAAAAAGTGTCTTTTCTAGAGCTGTGAGAAAGGTGCCATATTTAAATTAAAATATTGATAGTTTTCTTTATAATTTCACTGCGGAAACATATTATATATGTGTACTAATTAACCCTTGTCCTGCTGAATAAATTAAGATTCCACACCCACTTCTAATTTTCAGCCAAACAGATTACTTGATCCCAGTTGTTACTACGAATTCATATACTTAATGGCAAACAGTGCAGATCCAGATCAGTTGGCTTCTTCAGAAGCCAACTGATCTGGATCTACACTGTTTGCAAAGGCATGGTATATCCGGGTTCAGCAGGATAAGGGTTGATTAAAAGTACCTTACTGAGTGGCTTCTAATGAATACTCATAACCTGTTCTGGCGAAGGTATGGGAGAAATAAATTTATATCTACCTGGATACCCGTCTTGTTTGGGGCTATGCTCCAGCATCCAAACCAAAAATGTACATGTATAGATTATATAGAAAATGACCATTTTTTGGTCATTTTTCTATATAATCTATACATGTACATTTGTGTTGGGATTTAACATGGCTATTTAGCTGACACAGTTTTAGACTCGGATTCAAGCAATAGCATTACAAAAAGGTGTGGTGTAGTTGCAGTCATTCACCGATAGACTCTGTTGTCATATATGGCTGAAATGTTGATTAAAATACATTGATCTTTTTATTTTTTATGCAAATACATGTATGTGATTTCAACATTGTAGCTGATATCGTACTTCAATACATAAAGTTTCAGTCATTCACTGATAGACAGCTATCCATAGCTCCAGATAAGGTGTTTTTTTTTTTAAAACCAAAAATTGTTGACGTTTTTCTTATATTTACACAAAAACATATGTTGTGAGTACTCGTTAGAAGTGCCTTGGCGATGCACTTCTAATGAGTACCCACAAAATATATTTTCATGGACAAATAAGAAAACTACTTTCCTGATACAATGTAGGTCTTTACAATATGATATCCTCATGGTCATCATGTATGAATGATTGAAAGTTCACACTGATTAAAATACAATGATCTTTGTATGTTTTGTGTAAATGTCTGATTTCATTGTTATTTTTCCCAAATACTTAGTTCTGTATGAGGGCAAACATATCTTGGTAGTTTCACAGAGTACTTTAGTCATTCAGGACATGAACTGTAAAAATGAGTTCTCAGCAGTGTAGTGTCATTTGCTTATAATGTACATGTATGTGAAGTCTAATTGACAACTGCAAGCTCCATGACCAATGGATATCCACCATAGCAACAGATAAGGCGCTTTTTTTTTCATTCGAAAAATGCTGATATCTTTCTTATTTCTCGATGAAAACAAACATTTTGTATGTTGTGGTACTCTTTAGAAGCGTCTCACCGAGCGCTTCTAATGAGTACCCACAACATATGTTTTTACGCCAGGAAATAAGAAAAATAATATGTGGATACCCCCTCTTATCTGTAGCTATGTATCCACTTGTTACACCTGGGGCGAGTTGCATGAGGAAAGCGCTTTTAGGTAACGCTCTGTATCGATTTGTTCTTGCTATGCAACGGTCCGTTTGATGGGAGCACTTTTTAAAATGTCTGCCAAAATGACACGATTTACAAACTGGAAATTTCTCATAAAAAGCTAGGAGTGCTTGCTTCAGCGATTGGTTTTGTGTTCTATGGTCATTTATGCACAATGCACTTCGTCCAAGAATAAGAACAACAACAAAAAACATTTAATTTCTTAAAACGGACACTGCCTATGTCGGGCGCCGCCATTTTGTTTTGTCTGGTTGCTATGCAACGTTCTGTTTCAGACAGTGAGTCAGCTCCAAACACAGTTACGTAGCGCCACAAAGCAGTCATTCACCGATAGACACTGTTGTCATATATGGCTGAAATGTTGCATAGCGAAGCACTCCGCAGCGCTCTGTAAGCTTGCCTTATGCAACTCATCCCTGGTTATACATGTTGTATTTAATCTCTGTTTTTTCTGGCGAAAGAATGTGCACAATACTGGTTAACTGCTTAAGAGGACTAAGTCTGGCCAGTAAATGTGTGGTTAGGTAAACTGATGGCGCTCGACATGACCCCATTGGGTTGACTGGGCCGTAAAACCTCAACACAAACAAATCTCTCTGTTGATCAATATGTTCTGTAATGAGGATACATCTGCAAGCTCCATCCACTTGTTACACCTGGTCATACATTTTGTATTAATCACTCTGTTAATCAATATTCTTAGGAAGCTGACCACTGTGCTATAGATTATTATGACCAGGTTATGTCATAGCCATATGGTCATGAGGCCAATCTTTATTTATTATGTGCTTCTAGTCTTCTTACTTACAGTAAAATAAATGACCTAAAATTTCTTACACCATTTATTCTGACAAATGGCCTATGCAAACAGTGCAGGCAGAGTTTAGAATCTGCTCCTGAATCTGATCAGGGTCTACACTGTTTACCATTCCACCAAGTGTTTTAAGAAACAACTGCACAGAAAGCAAACTTAGGCACAGAAAGGAGGGAATAAATGTTCAGAAAGTTAGGACATTCACCGTTGTTGTGGATGGGGTATAGTATTTATTTATTTTTTTTTGTTGATAAAACTGCTGTTCCAAAACTATGCCAGTATTATTGATGAACCTAAATACTTCAGATATCAAAACATACATGGTGTGTGGATCTGTATGTCAGTCATGAAGTCCTCAGCTCATTTTTCTTTTAACCCTTGTCCTGCTGAATAAATTAAGATGCCATGCCCATTTCTAATTGTCAGCCAATCAGATTACTTGATCCAGAATGTTGATACAAATTCACATACTAAATGGCAAACAGTGCAGATCCAGATTAGTTGGCTTCTTCAGAAGCCAACTGATCTGGAGCTACACTGTTTGCAAAGGCATGGTATATCCGGGTTTAGCAGGACAAGGGTTAAGAGCTCTTATTAGGTGCTACTAGTTTCTCCAGCAATTGTGAAATAACCTAGGCACTTGGTGCTGTAATTAGGTTGAATATGGTATGTAACAGGAAAAATATGTTCTGTCTAACAGCTTAACTTTACATCTTCAGAAAGGTTTCCATTACATGTATATCTGAAGCTGAGTGTTGCCCATAGTGGGATTCCTTAAAGCTGTAGGAACCACATATATACATGTACATTGTATGTCATGTTGGCCTCAGCAAACTCAAATAAAAGCTGAAAACATTGTATAATTCATAAAGCATTGATTTATTAATGAGCCAATATAAGTAAAAAGGAACTGTATTGCATATAAGTCTAGTTAAGACAGTGCTTCAGCTAGTCCTGTGTGGAGGGGCGGGCCACCCCTCTTGCCCTCTCCTGCCACCCCTCTGCCCTTCTTAAGCTGCCCTGTGTTATTTCAACTTCAGACATAAAACTTTACGTGGAGACCCTGATCAGGCACTGCATTCTGGGGCATCTGATCTGGGTCTGCACTGTTTGCTAATTACCCTTTTACGGGTCTCCCGACTACAATGGGTTAATAACTTCAGATGGAAAATGAAATATAATGCTGGCAAGTGAAAGGTTACTTTAACATAGCTACAGATAAAGCACATAACCAAAAATGTTGATATTTTTTCTTATTTCTCCACAAAAACATATGTTGTGGTACTCGTTAAAAGCACCTTGCTGAGGTGCTTCTAATGTGTACCCACAACATATGTTTTCATAGAGAAATAAGAAAAATATTCCCCTGGTGTACATGTACAGGGTTCTCACTAGGATTTTAAAAGTAGGAGTCCGGGACTCCCTTTTTGTAAAAAGTAGGAGTCCCAGCCAAAAAGTAGGAGTCCCACTCCCCCAAAATAGGAGTCCCATTTTTTTTTTTTTTTTATGACTCTCCTTTGATATTGAGCATGTCCCCAGTAACTTCATTCTCCTTTGATAGTGAGCATGTCCCTGGTAACTTCATTCTATAAATACCTGATGGAGAATCAGTTTCCTTATTTTCACATATTTTTTTATGGTGCTTTGCATTATGTGTTATTCCGAGCAATGCATGTAACCAACTGGTAGTCATTATCACACATCCTGATGTTGTTAATTCAATGGAGTTGGCCCAGAAATTAGGATGACGTCATATCTCCCTCATGGGGAACTAGAGACATCTTTGCAGATCAGGGAGACATGACAATCCTAAACTATTTTACTTGCATGGTAAAGATCGTCGCACTTAAATTTAATACCCCACCATTCGTCAATGACTATTAATCTCGAGTGTTCTGAATACTAAGTGAAAAATATTTTAATCAAAACCAACGAAAGCTCCGTTATATGCTATCGTAAACTTATATATGCAATCTATCCGCACATTCTGATCATGGACACTTCTTTTGAGCTTCCCGCAAAACGTCCCTTCAATGTTTACATTTGCACCGTGCTGCGATCAATACACGCTACGAAAAAAATGTCCGGGGCTTCTTTACTAACTGAAATTTCGATCTACTGCTTTGATTTGCCGTAAAAGTCTTGATAATTTAGTTCTGTTTTTAAATATGTGTCTGATTCATATCCAAGAAAATGCTCTACAATGCAACATGGAAATAGTTCGTTTTTCTCCCTAAACGGTTTCCCGCCACGCTGTCAAATGACGTTACCCTTACGAGCACGCGCTACCGTAACGAGCACGCGCTTTCATCTTGCGGGAGCAATGGAAAATGTAACTTGGGACTAGAACAGTCCCAAATTGTATAGCGTCGTCCGGGGTGCATCTGAGCAGTCCTATCAGACACTTCAGAGGGCTTACGGGATAGATTCGCTGGGACTTTTTTTTTTTTTTTTTTTAGTGACAAGCAGGAATAACTGTTTAGATGCGCAGACTGTTATCTCGCCAAGGGACAAGGTACACTCGTCGGCTTTTAACAGAAAACAGTAAGCGGGCTTTTTTGATGTTAGTGACGAAAATTCAGCGTCTGAAAATTTTGAAATGGAAAAAAAATCTATTAATAACAAAAAACAAAAAAACAAAAAAAAAAAAAAAACGCCGGCCTCAAGCATGACATCTGCGTGTGCGTTTTCGATGAATCAGTCGTCGGTGCAAGCAATACACTGTGAGGGAAAGGGTCGCATACCGGTGTCAGTTGCATGCTTTAATTACTCGATCACTGAAGTGTGAACTGCCAACACCTGTTTAACTATCGCTTACTTAGCAAATAACGGTACTTGTCGCAGGTGTGAAAAGCACGCGGCGGATTACTACTGTTCTTTTAGATGCTACCGACGGTACGAATAACACGTGGCGGACTTTAGACTTCAGTCAAATAATCCGATCATAATTAGTAGTAGTCCCACGGGGAAAAAAACATGCGTCCGGCGGACTCGGCTTTGGGAATTTTTAGGAGTCCGGACCATGATTTATGCGTCCCGGGACGCAGGATTCTGCGTCCCCGAGAACCCTGATGTATGTAAGCAAGCTAAGCTGTAAGTCTGATATGTACACACATACAGATGTAATTGTCACCAGATTGGCATTCTGCAGCCTTTTAGTTTGATGAAGGTATAATTTCTGGCACTATAAATTATATTTATGTTATCATGTTTGCCCTAATAGTCAGACGCCTTATATTCTTACCATATTTTTCCTTAAATTTGAAAAAGTCCATTCCACTACATTTTGATGTGTCTAAAATACTGCTTGATAGGTTGCAAGCGATCAGGTGCCAAGTTCTGCAGAGTCTAATCTGGGTCTCTGCACAATTTGCTCAGGCCTGTCTATCTGAATACTTAGGGAAAATGCAGTAACAGACCTTGATAAGCTGGCAGTTTCCCCAACACCATACAAATAGTGTTAATCAAACACCATGCGCTTAGGTTTTTCAGATTTACTGGGAACACTCATTTGTGCTAGGAACACTCATTTGTGCTAAAATATGTATCTACCTACTACCTACACTATAAAAAAGATCAGAAAAAGACTTATTTGATGATGATTTTGTGATTTTTTTTCTGAATTTCTTTATAAATGCATATGTTGTGGGTACTCATTTGAATTGCATTGACAAGTCGATGCTATTCAAATGAGTACCCACAACATATGCCTTTATAAAGAAGTAGACAAAAAGAACACTGGCTGTAATCTGAAGACTGCGAAATTGCTTGACTGTGAGATTATAGGGATATGTGCGGTACATGTAATTAGCTCAAATACGGTATGTATTGTATTTCCCCTAACTATTTGGACAGCTTATCTTGGTACCATAATTGTCCTAAAATTTGGATGAATAGATTCTAAAAGGAAATAGCCTTGAGAGCAATAAACACATTCACAAAGCTGAGAGCGGCTGAAGTGTCAAGATTTCTGGGCCAGACAAGCTTAGTGTCGACCAATAAGGCCTCATCAGTAACTCTCATGTAAATTTTCAAAAATCCTAAAATGGATGGGTTCGGTAATCACAAAGGACCAGAAAATATGAACTTGATCTTTATAATAAACTGCTGGAGGATTGGCAAACAGTATAGGCTCTGCTCAGACACCACATTCAGTGGCCTCTGAGTTTGGTCTGCGTTAATTTGTTTGGTTAGACCTAATTTCGGTAAATAGGGTATACTGTTCAGTTGATTCTCGTTCCCTCCAAGTCCAAGGGACTCTCTGAAATACTCTGAATATCAGATTTGCAGAATTAAGAAAAAATAAATCAGACAACCACATTTCACAAATGAATATGTAATTTGACTCCTGAAGTAAGAGAAATAATTGGAAATATTGAGGAAAAGAGGAGAAATTGCTCCTAGGAGCAATTTCTCCTCTTTTCCACAATATTTTGTTACCTATTGTTAGATTTCCATGTGAACACAGGGACCAGATTTTCACTTCGATAAGCAATTATTGGAGATAAGGGAGGTCAGGTAACTGGGAGTCAGCTGTACATACATGTATGTCAATTTGCAGTTGTTATAATTTTGACCAGCTTTGAATAACTTGTGTGTAAATTAAAGGCCATTATTACTCGAACTGTTTTTGTTAGAATTACCTCAGGAGAGAATGTATTTTATAAATGCATATGAAACTGTCTGTTGATGATCATCTCCAGATAGTCAGATTATTTTTTGTTCTCCACTGGAAAGGACACATTTTAGACACTATACTGTAGATTTCCTCTGCAACTGGCTTTATGCATGCAGTGCTTTTCTTGGGCATTTCATAATTAGTGAGTTAATTGCATTGTGGGCAAAGGCAGAACATGGGGCAGTGTTGTTACTTATGTCTACAATTGGTTAATTTTATGGGAATACAGGAGATTTTTCTTGTGCATGATTTATTTCTCAGACTGTTAAGAAGTGTCTGGGTCACAGCCTTCCAGTAAATTTATTATGTGTCATTGTTTCAAAAACTGGTTATCAGAATAAAAGAAAATTATAAATCCTGTGAAACCTGTTCTGATTGGAAAATATATTGGTGCTCAAATTGGCAGATTGGGTAAAATAAAGGTAGTATTCACTGGGAAATTAGTCCTAATAAAGACCCTTGAAACCCATGAAATTGTTACATACAGAACAATATTTTCTGACAAATTCACCATAAATCTAGTGAGAGGCTTATATATGGTTGTACTAAAGTCAGAATTTTACGTCTGTGCCATTATAAGCTCTGCAGAAATCTATTCCGCATTACATGGCCTTCTCAGCCATGAGGGCACTGATTGTCAAAAAACAAAAAAAGTGCCCACATGACGGAGAAATTCAAATCACGATTTTCCAGCTTCAGATCCAACTGGAGATAGACTCTCAATCATGACTGCATCAAATGCTGAATTCCTCTGGGCACTTGACATTGCACTGAGGCTGCCTCAGTAAAATCTTTGCAAGAGACAATAATCAGATCCATCCATCCATTAGTTTTAGAAATTCTGCTTAAGGCAAATGGATACATGTTCAGGTAGACAAGTCAGTCTGAATAGGAGACAGCAGCCAGTTAACTCCCCTGAGTACTCTTTGTAAACAACTACTGGTAGGTCCAGTTGTGTACTTGGATTCTCTGCTCTTATCATTAGCATCTCCATAAAGTATAGCTTCCTTTTCCTTGAGGTATCTAATTTTAACATGGTCATATACCAATAAAGCTTCCAAAATATCAAACAGAAATGTTTTCTGTGCAGTAAAATATAAAGTTGTTTCACACAGACACATTTACTTGTCATTCCAATATTTCAGGCTAGATTTGTAGTGTCTAAATTGTTTTTACCTCCCTTCTGAAAAGGGGTTTAAAAAGACAGAATTTCCTCCCTTAAAATAATTTGCTCTTAATTCTTTCCTATAAGAGTTAAGTCCCCTTTTAAAAAGGTGCTTGATGTGCTGGAAAGCAAATAGGAAATAAGTTATCTCCCTTGTGAAAAAAAATGGTAAATGTACCCAGTATATCCAGTCTCCTTAATGTTTAAATGGTTTGCATGAATAAGCATGCACTGTAGACAGAAGAAAAGGTCTACAGTATGACGTAACTTCAATATTTTCCATCGATTTCACCCTCCTATAGATTGATTTGTCGGTGGATGCATTGGTTTATCCATCATTTCATTCATTCATTCTTGCTCCCACACATTATATTGGGAACCATAATTAGAAAATTCGCCTACCTGGTGCACTGGAATTTTCTTTTTGCATTTTCACCCAGATGGTGGCTATTACATAAAATAATATGGTAAATTGAGGAAAGGTGGTGTGTTAATGTTTTGTAAATAGTTTTGAGATGATGCAGATACCTGTAGATTTTCAATGAATCGGGTGAGAACGGGGGAAAACCAACATTAATATTTTCATGTTTTTAGAGAATCATGTTCTAGACCAACTCCTACATCTCTTACATTTCTGGTTGTTCAGATCTTGACGATTTCCCATGCACTGTGCAGTTGTACAGGGTCTGTACATTGTGAAATATAATTGTGAACATTGAAGACTCAGACCATCCTGCTGCCATTAGTCATGCTGTTTGCCTAAAATAGCGCTGAATTGTTTTTTTTTTTTAGCAAAAAATTTGTTCTTAATTTTCCACAAAAGCATATCTTGTGGGTACCAAGGCACTTCCAATGATAGTCACATAGCTTCAGATAAGGCCAAAAAAAAAAAATAGTTGTGTTTCAGGTTCCAGGCTAGAAAAAAATAGGGTCGGTAGGTCGATTTTACTTTTTTTTTTTTTTTTACTTTTTTTTTTTGTAACATCAGGGCCTACTTACCAGTCAGCCTTCTGCATCATAGATTAAATTTCATATTCAACTGAACTGGTCTTGTCAATTGTGAAAATGTTCACGATATGAAACAATGTTTTAGTCAATTCCCTTTTTAAAACAAATTTGTTAACTCCATTGAAGCACAGTAATTAACATTACACTGTATGAGGAAATTTAACAACTACATGTACCAGGATGAAATTTAAACCCTTACCAGTTTTTCGTGACAATTCAATATTTTCAACACCTACACTTTATTGGACATTTCCATTTTCTGGTATTATAAAGACATGCCGATTCTGCAGCTTCCCCGATCAGTTTCAAAGGACTATTTTGTAGGCGAACACATGCAAATTCTATGCATTTGATATTAAATTTATTTACTAATTCTCCAACTGTAAGATAGTTTTCCACCTCAAATGTGTCCGTTGAGTTGAGTTTAGTTTTACACTGTGATTTCAGGGTGTACGTTTTCTCAAACTCGTCACCCTCGGCGCCTGGGTGATGATCGTTGAAAACTTCCTCAATTAATTTCGTGTTTCTAACAGAAACCATGAAGTTTTTTGTCTCAAGGTGGTCGCATTTATTCATTTTTATAGCCACCACGCTCGAAGGCCAGTAGACGGGCGCCGCCATGTTGGAAAAGTAAAATAACCGAATCGCCGATAATGAACCGAATCGGACGTTGAAGGCGCACCTCACATTTTTTTTTTTTTTTTTTTTTTATTTATTTTTTTATTTTTTTATATTTTGCGACTTGAAAAAAAAAAGTTTACAGTCGGCGCCAAAACCACAGGGTCGGTCGGGGAACCGGAAACACAACTATTTTTTTTTTTGGCCTAAGAGGGGGGTATCCACATTCTTATGTTTCCATGAATACATATGTTATGGGTACTCATTAGAAGCGCCTCTATGAGGCATTTCTTATGAGTACCCATAGCATAGGTTATTGTGGAGAAACAAGAAAAATATCATATTTTTCCGTTTGGAAAAAAGTACCTTTTCTGGAGCTAGGAATATCTCTCTACCTTTTTCTCTGAACAGGAGAGTTAGTTACCTGTTGATGATTGAAGTACACCCACACAGCTGAAACACTGAAATATTTGCTCTGTTATTAAAGCTCTAAATTTGTATATCCCTTGAGAAAATGAGTCTTATTTCATTTGTAAACATAGTAGGCGCTGGAGGGTAGGCCGAATTAAAACCATGGAAACTGAACTTAACATCTAAGGGATAGATCTACATGTACAGTCGACTCTCGTTATCTCAAATTCCAAGGGATCATCTGAAATACTTAGAGATATCCATATCTCGAAATATCAGATTTGCAGAATTGAGGAAAACATAATTCGAACAACCACATTTAACAAATATGTATGTGTAATTGCATGGACACTTGAAGTTAGAGATACATGTATATTGAGAATATTATGGAAAAGTGGAGAAATTGCTCCTAAGGAGCAATTTCTCCTCTTTTCCACAATATTTTTTACCTGATGTTAGATTTTCATGTTTAGGCAGGGACCAGATTTTCACTTCGAGATAAGCGGTTATTCGAGATAACGAGGGTCAACTATATTAATATTGTCATTCATAGGAGTTGTTTAGGAGCAGTATTTGGTGATTATTCTGAGATAATTTTTCTTATTTCTCCATAAAAAATGGAGAAGAGGAGAAAATTATCCTAGAATCATCATCAAATACTCCTTAAGAACTCCTGTTACCTCAGCCTGTGGCACTGGAAAGCCAGAGGACTTGACAAACTTGTAAATTGCAACAATGTTTAGATAACCCTGATAAAATCAAAGTTAATAAACTTTTCAGCTTTCAGACAATAAAGCTAAATGGCAGGTAAAGATATATGTAGGTGATTTCTAGTTAAATCAGTTAACCCTAAGGTGCACGACCAGCCTCATTCTTGCTAGACTGGCTCCAGTCTCCAGTGACTAAATATTTTTATCATTATCCTGTTTGATAATCAACTAAAATAAAACCAAAGAAATATCATGAATATAAAGGCTGGTCACATTGGTTTTATTTAAGTGGAGTAAAAAAGGGTTATAAGAAAAAATATTTAGTCACTGGAGACAATGGAGCCAGTCTACATCCTTACCTATGTCTCTGCTTAGCTTGTGCGCTTTTGGCAGATCCTTTGGCTAGATCTTAAGCTTGTCAGTATTAATGTGTAAACAACATTTTATCAGGATATTCCATATTGTGGAAGACCTGCAGTTATTTCCATATTTTGGCCTTGGCATTGCGTTGGTCAGTGAAAATTAGCATTTGTCAAGCCCATTGGCTAGATCAAGAAAGTATCAAACTGTATGTGAAAAATTGTCAAAGCATTTCTCAGATTTCAAGTGTTATAGGTATTTTTTGCTAGCTGTCACATTTTGGCCTCGGCATTGCCTCGGTCAAAGTAAAGTGGCATTTGGCAATTCCTTAGTCTGGATCTTTCATTATTAATGTGTATAGAAAATTTATATCTAAATATCTCATATTGTTGAAGACTTACAGCGATTGCCATATTTTTGCACTTTTTGCTTTGGTGTTACCTTTGTCAAAGAAAAGTGGCATTTGGTGAGTGTATTGGCTAGATCTTCTCGGTAATTATTAGTATGCCAAAAATTATCAAAATATTTCCAACAGTTCATTCGCCATTTTTGGTAAATGACCACAGACAGACTCTCAAGGTGATTATAGGGCTCTCTGTGAAAGTCAACCTTTCATTCTATTGACTTTTCTTTGGGTTGTGCAATTGAAATTGCCTCATGAAGCAATTCTCCAATGTGTACCCATACCCACAACATTTGTTTTCTGGATGAATAAGAAACAAAAATTTATCTGGATTCCTCTTCTTTTGAGACTGCTGAATTCTTCTTTCATTGATTATTTAATGGATAATAGCACATTCTATTCTGTCAGGCATCACAGAAGACTGGTGCCATAGTTTTAGATTTCTCTAGATATTGTATATAGCTCTAGATAAGCCGGGTCATCCAGATAAATATTGTTCTTATTCCTCCATGAAACCATATGTTGTGGGTACTCATTAGAAGTGCCTTGCCAAGGCACTTCTAATGAGTACCCACAACATATGGTTTTGTGTAGAAATAAGAAAAATATCATTACTTTTTTGGGAAAGAAAAAGTGCTTTATCTATTGTTATATGGTAATTTATAAGTTTTCTGTTTGGATAGCTTAATTTTCATATCAGAGGCCGCCTATAGAAAGCCAGCTTTTCCCATTTATGAGAAGAGAACATGAATAGTCTTTGTAGTCTGAGCAGAGTCATTGCTGACAGTCTACTCAGTAAAAGGACTTTATGTAGAAAGTGTACATTGTGATAAACCATAGGGATTCTTAGACTCCATGGTTGTGTAGGACTTTTTGTGGCTTTTTTGTTCAACTGTAAGATAAGGTTGACTTTCACACAGAGAGTTTGGTGTTTGAAGCTATATTGGCAGCACTATCAAAACATCCTGTCTGGTAATTAATTGCAGAATGCTTTAATCTAAAAGATACTACAATTTATAAACATTTGGGTGGGTAGGTTCTACCTAGAGTTGCAGATAAAATGGCTGCAGGTATAGTAGTAGGCAAGATATTGCCTACAGTTCTAAGTTGAGCGAATAAAAACCAATAGCTGCAAGACAGTACAGCTGTTTATGCCTGACTACCTGTACAGTTGCTAGGTGCAACATGCAGTTGCAACTAGGACAGATACAACATAAACAGATACAAGATACAATTGCAGGTAGGGCAGATACAACATACACAGACACAAGATACAGCTGCAGGTAGGGCAGATGCAACAGAGAGCTGCAGTTAGGGCAGATACAGCCTACACAGACACAAGATACAGCTGCAGGTAGGGCAGATACAACATACAACTGCAGTTAGGGCAGATACAGCCTACACAGACACAAGATACAGTTGCAGGTAGGGCAGATGCAACATAGAGCTGCAGTTAGGGCAGATTCAACATATACAGACACAAGATACAGCTGCAGGTAGGGCAGATACAACATACAACTGCAGTTAGGGCAGATACAGCCTACACAGACACAAGATACAGTTGCAGGTAGGGCAGATGCAACATAGAGCTGCAGTTAGGGCAGATACAGCATACACAGGCACAAGATACAGTTGCAGGCAGGGCAGATGCAACATAGAGCTGCAGTTAGGGCAGATACAACATATACAGACACAAGATACAGCTGCAGTTAGGGCAGATATAACATACACAGATATGTACAAGATACAGCTGCAGTCAGGGCAGATTCAACATACACAGATACAAAATACAGCTGCAGTTAGGACAGATACAACATACACATACAAGATTCAGCTGCATGTAGGGCAGATACAACATAGAGCTGCAGTTAGGGCAGATACAACATACACAGACACAAGATACAGCTGCCAGTAGGGCAGATACAACATACACAGACACAAGATACAGCTGCAGGTATGGCAGATGCAACATAGAGCTGCAGTTAGGGCAGATACAACATACACAGACACAAGATACAGCTGCAGGTAGGGCAGATACAACATACAACTGCAGTTAGGGCAGATACAGCCTACACAGACACAAGATACAGTTGCAGGTAGGGCAGATGCAACAGAGAGCTGCAGTTAGGGCAGATACAGCATACATAGGCACAAGATACAGTTGCAGGCAGGGCAGATGCAACATAGAGCTGCAGTTCAGGCAGATACAACATATACAGACACAAGATACAGCTGCAGGTAGGGCAGATACAACATACAACTGCAGTTAGGGCAGATACAGCATGCAGCTGCAGGTAGGGCAGATACAATATACAGCTGCAGTTAGGGCAGATACAGCATACAGCTGCAGTTAGGGTAGATACAACATACACAGATACAACATACAGCTGCAGGTAGGACAGATACAACATACACCTGCAGTTAGGGCAGATACAACCTACACAGATACAAGATACAGCTGCAGGTAGGGCAGATACAACATACAGCTGCAGTTAGGGTAGATACAACATACACAGCTGCAACAAACAGCTGCAGGTAGGGCATATATAACATACACCTGCAGTTAGGGCAGATACAACCTACACAGATATGATACAGCTGCAGGTAGGGCAGATACAACATACAACTACAGTAAGGGCAGATACAGCATGCACAGATACAAGATACAGCTGCAGGTAGGGCAGATACAACATACAACTGCAGTTAGGGTAGATACAGCATACACAGACACAAGATACAGTTGCAGGTAGGGCAGATAAACATACACCTGCAGTTAGGGCAGAAACAACCTACACAGATACAAGATACAGCTGCAGGTAGGGCAGATACAACATACAGCTGCAGTTAGGGCAGATACAGCATGCACAGATACAAGATACAACTGCAGGTAGGGCAGATACAACATACAAATGCTGTTAGGGCAGATATAGCATACACAGACACAAGATACAGTTGCAGGAAGGGCAGATACAACATACAGCTGCAGTTAGGGCAGATACAGCATACACAGATACAAGATACAGTTGCAGGTAGGGCAGATACAACATACAGCTGCAGTTAGGGCAGATACAGCATACACAGACACAAGATACAGCTGCAGGTAGGGCAGATACAACATACACAGACACAAGATACAGCTGCAGGTAGGGCAGATACAACATACAGCTGCAGTTAGGGCAGATATGGCATGCACAGATATAAGATACAGCTGCAGGTAGGGCAGATACAGCATGCAGCTGCAGTTAGGGCAGATACAGCATACACAGACACAAGATACAGCTGCAGGTAGGGCAGATACAGCATGCAGTTGCAACTAGGGCAGATACCGCATACACAGATAGAAGATACAGCTGCAGGTAGGGCAGATACAACATACAGCTGCAGGTAGGGCAGATACAACATACAGCTGCAGTTAGGGCAGATACAGCATGCACAGATACAAGATACAGCATGCAGTTGCAACTAGGGCAGATACAATGTACAGCATGCAAAAAAAAAAAAGACCCAACAGAATGTGAAATCTGCAGTATCTACTAAATTGTATAAAGGTGTTGCACTTTTTGGAGCTACTGGTATGTCTTTACCATGGTATCTGTGAAGAACTACGCAAGCAGTTGAGCGGGTAACTTTTTAACACCCCCTCAACATAAACAATAGCCAAAGAATACAGCTTATAATCACTCCTAATTCAGAGCGTCTCACCTGAAAAATGCTGATATCTTTCTTATTTCTCCACAGAAACGTGGGTACTCAGCGGAAGCACCTCACTGAGGCACTTCTAATGAGTACTCACAACATATGTTTTTGTGGAGCAATAAGAAAAGTATTTCGTGGATAACCCCTCTTATCTGAAGCTATTAACCCTTGTCCTGCTGAATAAATTGATGTAATGCCCGCTTCTAATTTTCAGCCAATCAGATTACTTGATCTGGATTGTTGCTATAAATTCACATACTTAATGGCAAACAGTGCAGATCCAGATCAGTTGGCTTCTTCAGAAGCCAACTGATCTGGATCTATACTGTTTGCAAGGGCAGGGTATATCCGGGTTCAGCAGGACAAGGGTTAATGTACTATAAATTTTAAACAGATTTAAAGTCTAATTTAGGTCCTTTAATCAACAGATTTAATTCAGAATGTATCAAATTCGCCAAACCCTCTATTGCTTATTTCATGGCAATTTCTAAAAGTCACAATTATTTTCACATTTTGTAAACTCATGGTTGGTTTCCTTTGTTCTGTTTTACCTATTTATGGTGAATGAATATACTTTCAATAGAGGCAACTTGTCAAAATAGTTTTGCATCTTTTCTGAAAAGGGTTCTGCTCTAAAAGGAAAGAATTTGCTCCCCGTGGGAGCAAATTCTTTCCTTTTAGAGTGGGCTCCTTTTCAGAAGGGGATGAAATGCTTTGGTGTGCAGGAAAGCAAACATCAAGTCTCAAAAATTGTCTCCCTTTGACAGCCTTGTAATATGTGGTGAAAAATCTATCAGGTGCATCCAGTCCCCTTAACCTCTAGAATTTTTATGTTATCTGAATCTGTGGGAAAATAAAGTTTGTGAATTAAAGTATTAAAGTGCTTCAATTAATTTTGATTTTAAGTCAGATTTTGGTAAACTGCCAAACCGCTGGTATGTACATATGAGCCCTGTGAGGTAAAATAGTTGTACACTTCCTGAACGGGCTGCGCCATGCGAAAATATGTCTTCGGGCATATGCGGACAGCAAGGGCCCAGGTCAGCCTGCGCACCCACACAGTCTGACAAGGGCCTTTGTTATCCGCTAACAGAATCATTGGATACTACAGAATGTATGAATTCTGGTGAGCAAATGTCCGGATGATACTTTACAAGTGCACAGGATGATTTGAATTTGCACATTTTATGTATATTCAAAGGCACTTTTTGGCTTGATTCAGCCCAAATGATAAAGGGTGCATCGGAATGCCTGTGAAAAACAGTTGTTCATTCATTAATTGTCTCATGTATTTTTAGGCTGTGTTCATATAGACTGATTGGTTTGAGTTGGAGTTTTATGGCCCAATCAATACTATTGTGGTCATGATGAGCCTGAATTAAAATTGCCCTACTCACACTTTTCCTGGGCAAGCTTAGTCCTCTTAGCAGTTAACCGGTGTGCACATACATTCACCAGTAACTGACAACTGCCCTTCTTGAATTAGCAGAAGGGGAGAATCAGGCCCGAGAAATTTCATGATCATTCTGTCTATGAAAGTAAATATTTGGCCAAGCTGGGATTCAAATTTGCAACCTCTAGAGCTGCAGTTAGATGTGTTACCAACTGCACTAGGGAGCCCAGCTTGTTCATGTAGAACATGTTGGATGTTGTTATATTCCAGGGCCCAGTTGTTCAAAGCGTCGTTAGTTTAACGGGCTTGTTTGTGGTCAAAATGTTAAGTGTTCAAGTAAGTACATGTACAATATCTAATTCACAGGTATTTTTGCTGAAAAAAAATGTGAGTAGCTTTTGCAAATTTTGCTACTCACATTTTTTCAGCAAAAATATTAGCATATATGCCATATCGAATGGTCAAAGTTGTAACGATATGTTAATTAAGGACATTGTTAGTTTTGAACAAATGGTCCCAGATTTTAAAATTATTACAGTAAATTAATGTCCTTAAATTTTGAACACCAAAGTTTCTGATATAATGCATTATTTAAACAGTGCCAACCCAGATCAGACTGCTCCTTCAGGAGCATTCTGATCAGGGTCTACACTGTTTGCCATTCCACTAAATAGTTTAAGAAACAGACTGCATAAAAGGCAAAATTTAGGCAAAAATAGTATGATATAAAGTGTTCGAAATTTTAGGACATTTATTGTAGTGGAATATACTAGTAGTGAGTGGCAAAAAGCAAGTAAGCTGTTTATATACAGTCAGTTACAGTACTTACACTATTAACCCATTGTATACTGAATAGACTCTTCCACACTATATATTGGAAGAATCCAATTTCAATTTTAGGTATGTCCGGTTATGAGATTTACATATTTTTAGAGAAAAATGGCTAAACTACAATGTATTTGCAAATAGTGGAGACCCTGATCAGACGCCACGTTCGGCGTCTGATCTGGGTCTGCAGTGTTTGCCAGTTACCCTTTTAGTTACCCTTTTACGGGTCTCCCGACTACAATGGGTTAAGTATGCAGACAAACAGGCCTCACTCTGGAGCAAACAGTGTAGACCCAATGTGATGTCTGGTCAGGATCTACACTGTTGCCACTCCTCATGCATTTTGCCGTAAAATGGGCATGTTTAAATTTTAGGACAGGTTATGAGGTATGGTAAGGAGTTAACCCTTAAACTGCCAATCACAACAATTGTCGTCTGCTTTCTCATCTGCTTGTGATTTTAAAAGTCATTTTTGCAAATAGTGTGTACCCAGATCAGACTTCTCCTCTAGGAGCAGTCTGATCAGGGTCCCCACTGTTTGCCTGTATGCAAAAATATGTTTGAAATGTTTGAAATGCAAGAATATTCAGCAGACCATGTAAACAGACGACATTTTCAGATGCAGGTTTTCTTGGCATTTTAAGGGTTACGGTTCCCTGTAAAAAGCTGACGTGCATTTTGCCACTTACTACTGATATACATGTATTCTACAGAAAATATAAAAAAATTTCGAACTTTATATCAAACTATTTTTGCCTAAATTTTGCTTTTTATGCACTTGTTTCTTAAACACCTGGTGATCGAATTATAACTTCAGATAAATTTGGTAGTTACATGTACATGTACATGTTGTACCAACCAAAAGTAGGGCATGTACCACTTATTAGATTATATCAATATTAATTTAATGGCTATTTTATTGGAGCGGAAGGGTGGGGGAGGCATAGTGCCCAGATATATAGATTTATTCTATTATCTTTTATATTGATTACCCAGGCTTTGTTATTACAAACCTTTACCACTCTCTGGGCAGATTCGTCAGACAATAAAATGCTGATATTTTTTCTTTATTTTCTCAAAAAATAAACTGTGACTATGGAGACAATTTGCATGAAATATCACAGGCTATTTTCTGGAGAAAATAAGAAAACATATTTTTCAAAATGTCGTCCATGAAAATTTTTGCCAGCATTATGCTTTAAGCAGATTATTAAAACATTGATTTTTAAACTGTCAGCAAGACTTTACAGAATGTGGTTGATAGGAACTTGGAATACAGACAGACACCAACGCATATATCATCATTTCTATTTTCTATTTTAATCATTAAATGATTGTGGTTTACTGTAGGCACTCCCAGGTTTTAACCCTTGTCATGCTGAATAAATTTAGATGCCACGCCCACTTCTAATTTTCAGCCAATCAGATAACTTGAGCCATGTTTTTGATACAAATTCACATACTTAGTGACAAACAGTGCAGATCCAGATCAGAAGTGGCTTCTTCAGAAGCCAACTCATCTGGATCTACACTGTTTGCAAAGACAGTGCATATCCAGATTCAGCAGGACTAGGGTTAATATATTTGGTTTAGTCATGGCTTCAGATAAGGCTTTTTTTTTAAACCCCAAACTACAGATATTTTTCTTATTTCTCAATGAAGACCAATGAAAACATATGTTGTGGTACTCATAAAATTAGTTCCTCATCAAGGCGCTTCTAATGAGTACCCACAACACATGTTTTTATTGAGAAATAAGAAAAATATTTACCTGATACCCCTTCTTATCTAGTGCTATTTTTAGTGGTAAAGTACTTAATACTTACATGTTGGGTAAATATTTCAGCAGACAACCTTTTTGAATATTAATTTTCTCCCAGAATACATGTATATGGTTTGATATATGTCATGCAAATTTTCTCCTTATAGGAGACAATTTTCATGAAATATCAAACTCTGTTTTTATGAGAAAATTAGAAAAAGAAAAAAAAACTACAAATTTGTTAACTACTGAATTTGCCCAGAGAGTGCTGCAAACATTAAAGTCTGTGTTTCCAGTGCTTCTGAAAAGTAGGTGACTTGTATTAATATTTTTCTTATTTCTTCATGAATACATGTAATATTAAAGGCATCTTTTGCTGATTTTTGAAGAGACATACGTCAAATTGCATGTAGAAAGAAGAAAAAGAAAAAAGACCAGAGTTTATTTCATAGAAAGTACTATTGAGACCTTGTTTCATTCCATATGATGTTAAACACACAAAAAGGGCCCTTATGCAATTTTGCGGACAATGTAGGCACTGATCAGCCTGCACATTTTTGCAGGCTGGTCAGGGCCTTCATTGTCTGCTTACAGAATCAATGGATACTGAAGTATATGTCGAAGACCAGAGAATGTCCAGATCAGACTGCACGGACTGGCATGCTTATCTGGATCTTCGCTGTCCGCATATGACATAAGGGCCTTTTTCCCCATGTTGTGCATCATATGCAAATGCATACCAGATAAGCATGTCTTCATGCTTTTCAAGTCTGAATACACATGGAGTAATCAGTATTTTAAATGTTGAATGTTGGGCTCAAATTCAAAGCACAAATAAAAAAAAAACAGGTTAATAACCCCTTTTTTCTGCCAACTTTTTTTTTCATTGCATTCAAAGATACTTTTGATCATTATAAACAAAGGTTAAAAGGGTGACCATTAAAGAGTTTAAACTTATTTAAAACATACCGTATTCGACCTAATTACCGCACTGTGCACTCAGGTTTTTCAAAATTAGTGAGAACACTCATTTGTGGTAAAATATGTACATTTTGTATCTACCTACTAAGGATACACTATAAAAAGATCAGAAAAGAACTTATTTGATGATGACTATGCCATTTTTTCTGATTTTCTTACAAAGGCATATGTTGTGGGTACTCATTTGAATTGCATCGACAAGTCGATGCAATTCAAATGAGTACCCACAACATAAGCCTTTATAAAGAAGTAAACAAAAGGTATACTGACTGCCATCTGAAGACTACGAAATTTCTTGATTGTGTGCTTATAGGGGTATGTGCGGTAATTAGATCGAATACGGTAAATCAGAGGCTAGATCAAAGCCCTAGATAAGACTCAGATATAATCATTTTTTCTTATTTCTCCATAAAAACATGTTTAGGTACTCATTAGAAGTGCCTCTGTAAGGCACTTATAATGAGTACTACAACATTCTTTTTAGTAGAGAAATAAGAAAACTCAGTATTTTTCGGTTAAAAAAATGCCTTATCTGGGTCTATGCTAGATTACTGTTGTCATTATTATTCTTCTCTACATACATCATGGTCAATCAGAATATTGCCTGTATATTGCAGTTGATTTAATATACTTGGCTTGGTGTTACTCTAATCCATGATCACAACTTGATGTTTTGGAGGAGATTGGCTAGAAAAAAACTAAACACAATTCTATTTTGGCCAGTGTGTTCTGATATTCTGAAGGGTTTACAGAACTACCAATTAGCCTCTAGTATCCTGTTTTCGGTTTCTGTTGAGTCTTCAGACCAATTGAATTCACTGATGATGTCTGATGGATCTTGAGGTTTACATCAGCTGGATCTTCTCTGCAATTTAATCCTAGTCCTGCTGAACCTTGATATACCCTGCCTTTGCAAACAATGTAGATCCAGATCAGTTGGCTTCTGAAGAAGTCAACTGATCTGGATCTGCATTGTTTATCATTAGATATTTGAATTTGTATGAACAACTTGGTATCAAGTAATCTGACAGGGTGAAATTTAGAAGTGGGCGTGACATCTTAATTTATTCAGCATGACAAGGGTTAACAACTAAATATCCTTGGCAGCCATTGGCCATTTCTCTTTTCTTTGCCAAATACGCTTCCTTAACAAATCCTCTGTAAGCAGTATCGTGTGGCAACCAAAAATAATTTTCTTGAGCCAACTTTGGATTTACAAAAAAAGAAAAAAAATAACAGAAGACATCTTAAGTCCTATTTAAACGACAAATTTCAATGATTTCACAATAATGGTCAAACGTGTGGTATGTTTTGAAAAAAAAAATGATTACTAAAGGGGAATTCATAGACTTTCAAGGCAAGGAACACTGTCAAAATGTTTTGGTCTTCCTTCTGAAAAAGGTGCTCTAAAAAGAAAAGAAATTACTCTTTTGTTAGCTCTCTCTGAGGAAATTGAGCAGTTGAGAAAGAGATGATATTATTTTTTTTCTCATAGAGTTTAACATTTCATGTAAGTTGTCCTCTGGGAGAAATAAGAAAAATATTTCAAAACCATTTTCTCTACAAGAATGACCTACCTGGCAAAAGGACAGTTCTGCCAATGCAGTGAAGGTGAAAAATATTAAACTTGTAGTTCTGATTGATTGATTGTGTTGGGGTTTAACGACATGTCAACCCTTGTGGGTCCTTTTTATATCATCTCCCAAAGAAAGGGAGAAAAGAGAGAAGAGTTAGTTAAGGAGATGAAAGAGAGGGACAGGGAAGAAAGAGGAACAGGAATGAAAGGGAAGAAACAGAAGAAATAAAAACATTCCCCTCTACCCTTACCTGCTACAAGGATAGCAAGCCAGGTGCCCAACTGTAAGCCAATATCAATTGGATGCCCCGGTGATGTAAGATACACGACACCTTCGCCACACCCGACCACCCCTTGTAGTTTTGATATATGATCTGCTAATACATGTAATAATAATAATAATAAATTCAACCATAATACACTACTACCTCTTTATAACACGGTTTGTTATAACACAGTTACGGTCATAACACGGTTCAAAGATGAATCCCAAAAATGTATAGATTATATTGAAAAATGACCATAAATGGTCATTTTTCAATATAGTCTATACATTTTTGTTTGGATATATAATGGTTGTTTAACTAACACGGTTTATGCTATGGACCCCAACAAAAATGTTATAAAGAGTTTGTGGTGTACATGTAATAATAATAAATTTAACAGGTTATGGGGTATAGTAAGAATAAGTGTGCAATTATCACTTTAAAACTTCGTAAGTTCTATATTTTGTTCAACTATGGCCTAGTTTTCCTTTTCATTTATTTGCATATGTCAAGGAGTCTTTTAACTTTTAACAGGATGGATTTGAATATTAATAGACAACATTTTAAAGTGTACTTTCCTTATTTTCCCACAAGAAAATAATGGGCTGACAATAGTTCCTTCACATTTTGTTTCTCCTCAGGGAGGTATTTTCAGTGGAATGCTAACAGTATATCTATTTCTAGGAAAATGAAGAAATGGTGTTGTTTATTTAATCTAGAAAATGCTTGTGGTTGAAATGATTTTGGTACATTGTACCATATTTACTATAACCTATTTTAGACTGAATGAATTCTCCCCCACACTATATATTGGAAGAATCCAATTTCCATTTTAAAATTATGTAAGGCAGTGTGGTTTAGGTGTCTCTAAAAAAATGGCTGAACTATTTGTAAACAGTGGAGACCCTGATCAGATGCCACATGTTGCAGTAGCTGATTAGGGTCTGCACTGTTTGCCAGTTACTCTTTTGGGGGTCCAGACTAAAATGGGTTAAATATTTGGACACATAAAATTTGATCAAGTTGGACATACGACCACTTATGATTGACTTATGATTCTGCATTTGACCTAATAACCACACTATGTGCTTGGGTTTTTCAAAGCTATTGGAAACACTTGTAAAAAGATATCCAATCAACAGGGGAAGATCAGCAGATCTAGAGAATTTCATAAGGGGCATATTTAATAATGCTTATACAATATTTTTTCCAGATTTTCTATTAACCCTTGTCCTGCTGAATAAACTAAGATGCCACGCCCACTTTAATTTTCAGCCGATCAGACATGCTTAATGACAGTGCAGATCCAGATCAGTTGGCTTCAGTTGACAAGGGTTAAAGCAAATTATTGTTGTTGAAGCAATTCAAATGAGTACCAGCAGCATATGCTTTTTGTCGCGACTACTTTAGCAAGCAGTACGTGTCATACTGACCATTTTCAGCCATTGGCGTTTGCATTGTCATCGTTGTCCTTGGCGTTAACAATGTTAAGTCTGTGTGTTTAGCTCTGTTTCTCAAAGCTACTCGCATCTGCCAATTGATCATAGGTCTAGATAAGAAGGGGTATAATATTTTTCTTATTTCTCCACAAAAACATATGGGTACTCATTAGAAGCACCTCACTGAGGCTTTTTAGCTCACCTGAGCTATTGTGATCACTTTTCGCCCGTCGTCCGTCCGTCCATCTGTGCATCCGTCTGTTAACATTTTCTAACGGCTTTTCCTCTGAAGCCCCTGGGCCAATTTTGCTCAAATTTCATATGGAGCCTCCTAAGATTGGGGGAATGAAAAATTGCTGAAATGGTCGGGGTCCATTGACCAAGATGTTGAGAATTTCAAATGACTTCTCCTCTGGAGCCCCTGGGCCAGTGTTGCTCAAATTTTATTTGGAGCCTCCCTGGGGCAGGAGAATGAAAGATTGCTAAACTAGTTGCCCTCCATTGACCAAGATGGCCACCATGCCGATATATGGTAAAAACCTTTAAAAATCTACTTCTCCACAACCGAGGATGCCCTGTAGCTGAAACTTTGCACAAAGCATCAGGGACGAGAGGTCTACCAAAGTTGCTAAAATGATGGTCGTACATTGACATTTGACCTTTTACAGCGAGGTCAAGTTTGCTTCTGTATGCATTTGTATGGGCCCCATACATTTGTATGGAAAAAATGTTGATAATTTCAAATGACTTTTCCTCTGAAGCCTCTGGGCCAGTGTTGCTCAAATTTCATGTAGAGCCTCCTTGGGGCAGGAGAACGAAAGATTGCTAAAATGGGCATGGTCCATTGATCAAAATGGCTGCCATGCCCATATATGGTAAAAACCTTTAAAAATGTTCTTCTCCAGAACCAAATAAGCCCTGGGCCCTAATCTTTGCAGGAATTATGGGGGACAGGAGATCTACCAAAATTGCGAAAATGATGGTCCTATGTTGACGTTTGACCCTTTTATGGCAAGGTCAAATTTGCTTCCCAATGCATTTGTATGGGCCCTATACATGTATATTGGAAGTATTGAGGTGACTTGCAGATAAGCAGTAGCTAAAATGGTCCTGATTGGAAGTCTAAGATGGCCGCCATTTTGTTTATGTTTATTATATTTCCCAACCACTGTGCTGTTTTCATGTATAAAATATGATTCTTCAGAAACCACTTAGCCAATTTCAACCAAATTCCACATTGATCCTACTGTTGAAATGTGATTGATAGTTTGTTCAAATGATCACACTCCTTTGACTGTCAGGCCCAAATAATATTCTTCTTCAAAACTAAGAACTGCTCAAATGATGATCTTTTCATAAGTTGTGATGATAGGATTGGAAAATGTTGCATAACATCTGCATATCTGCAGTGGCTATGTCACTCAGGTGAGCGAGTCGTGGCCCGTGGGCCTCTTGTTTAATGAGTACCCGCAACATATGTTTTCATGGAGAAATAAGAAAAATATCAGGGCCCAGTTGTTCAAAGCATCGTTAGCTTAACAAGCTCGTTAAGGGTCATTTCGTTAACTGTTTTAGCGGATTCAATATACAATATTCTGATATTTTTTACTGAAAAAATGTGAGTAGCTTTTTTCAGCAAATAATTTCAGCATATTTGCGTATCACTCGATGTAAATTTTAACAAATTGTTAACTAATGACATTGTTAGTTTTGAACAACTGGGCCCAGTACTTTTGTATTGAAAAAAACCCCATCTTATCAAGAGCTATGATGATGCACCCAGCCAACTGCCATCAACTGTTACTGACCTTGACCTACTTTTCATGCTTGGCTGAACAATGTTTAGTCTGTATGTGTAACTCCATTTCTTTAACAAGCTGTACTCTGAAGACTCAGATATTGCTTGACTGTGCATATACAGGAGTACATGTATGTGAGGTAATAAGATTGAATATGGTATGTCTGACGTATGCTGGTCCCAAGCTCATAAAACGTTTTTCATGCTCAATTCAACTGAGCATGAAATTTCTCTGCTAATAAATATGAAAATGCCAACAATAATTGGCATTTTCATATTTATTAGCAGAGAAATTTTCATGTTCAGCTATGTTTAGGCCAGAGAAAATTAATTATTAGATTCTCATCCCCATCCGCCCTTAAAAATTCTGACCAAATAAAAAAATTTGAGGTGGAAAACTTTTTTAGAGAAAACTGGACTTTTGCTGAAAACAGATTTTATACCACTTCTAACTTTCTGGCGAAAGAATGTGCACAATACTGGTTAACCGCTTAGAGGACTAAGCCTGCCCAGTAAACGTGTGGTTAGGTAAACTGACCGCGCTCGACATGACCCCATTGGGTTGACTGGGCCCTAAAACCTCAACACAAACAAATACCACTTCTAAGAACTGCAAATGAATTATTGTTATGAAAAGAGTGTTTAAACAAGGTTTTCTTCTTTTTGTACATTGTAGTTAGTGTTACTTAGTTATTGTAACAGGGAAAATTTTCATGACATTTTAATTTAGTGAAATTTGAATTTCATTTTGGTTTTGATGTCAAGTTTTTATTTTAGATAAAATGTCTCATTCCTAAACAGCAGGCTAAACTATCACAAAGAGCTTTTTGCATTCAGATGCACAATAATTTGATTTGTACTAACCAAATAAGTACAACTATTGTTTTGCCTTTTAGCATGATTAAATTCAAAACCATTTGTTGTAACTACCTATGTAACTACCTATGCAGTTTTTTTCAAGTCATTGGTTTAAAAAAAAAATTGAATATTTTCTCTTTTTTTCCCATAGTAAAAATGGCTGCAAAATATGCAAAAATTGATAGGGTATGTAGTTTGGATGCAACTTTTCAACATTTTCCACTTGTTCAAAATTTCTGAAATTTTCACAATATTGTTATGGAACATCAATGATTTAAAATCAGTAAAGAAAAGCAAAAAATATATAATAATAATAATAATAAAAAAAAAAAAAAATCCAAAAATCCACTTTACTATAGAAATTGCATAGGTCAGGCCCATTTTTGGCCATATAAGAATTTGAAAACAAAGCGCAGGAACAGAAACAACAAATGGTTTCTGATAAGATATTGTCAATCATAACGCATTTTTTCCATTTAGAGTAAAACACCAAGCAAAAAATGTCTTTCCAAAGGATGTTGAAGCATTATGAGTAGATGCATTTGCTTCTGACACTACAGTCATATAGTTTGGAGTCTGCATGTGCAGGTAACAAACTTAATAAACAAAACTATTGTTATTACCCCATGGTATTTTTACTGTAAATATTGGTACACATTAACTCATTACAATACATGTCCTAAGATTTTTAAAGAAAAAGTTCTGCGGTGTCTATTTAGCCTATGTGTTGAGACAGACAGGCATAGCTCTTGATAAGGCGCTTTTTTCAACCAAAAAGTATCTATATTTTTCTTATTTCTCGACAAAAACATATGTTATGGGTACTCATTAGAAGCACCTCGGCGAGGCACTTCTAATGAGTACCCACAACATATGTTTTCGTCGAGAAATAAGAAAACTATTTACCTGATACCCATTCTTATCTAGTCCTATGAACAGGCCGAAGCTACAATTATAGACCCAGATCAAACACCACAGAATGTGACGACTGATCAGTCATCTCACAAATTTCAGACCCGTCAACAGGTAATCCAGTGGACTTGTTCAACCTTTTGGACAAGTATGGTATGGAGGTAGCAGAATACTCAGGTTAAATATAGTAGAAACAGTTGTGAAATCTTTATATATGGAAATGTTAGTAATACATCAAAAACAGTTATACCGTATTTACCCTAAGTATTGGGACACCTTATCTACTTACCATACTTGTCCTAAACTTTGAAATAGTCCATTCTACTACCTCTCGATGTGTCTAATACATGTATATTGCTGTATGTATATGGCATCCTGATCAGATGCAATGTTTTATAGCATCTATCTGGATCTACACTGTTTGTAAAGGCCTATCTGTCCCAATACTTAGGGTTATTATGGTATTATTTATTTCAGCAATGAACCATTTGGAAATTGCGTATTTACTTGTGCTAAATTTATTTGTCACAGCCTGTCCAGACAGTGACAAATGCATAGCTAAAAGGTTATTAGGAAATTCTGTATATGTTCAGTTTCTACGCAGAATTTCGTTAGCTTTGAAGTTTCACAACTCTAGATAACGAGCATTTTTTTCAACTGACAAGTATTGATATTGTTCCAATTTCTTAACAAATTGTATGTTGTACTTCTTTGGAAGACCTCGCCGAAATAAATGAGTACCTGAAATGCATGTTTTTGTGGAAAAATAAGAGAAATATATATTTGGATATTTCATTTATGTAGAGCTATTAGGTTATTGTGAAAGTTTTCACATATCGAAATCTTAACCCTCAAAGCGCCAATCAAACTGTATGTAGCAGACAACATTTTCGAATATATATGAATATATTCTTTTAAATAAGTCTTGACATTTCATATGAATCAGCTGTGATTCAAATGAAATGTCAAGACCTATTTTCCATTTTCCATTGTGAAATAAAAATAATAAAAAAAAAATATTAGAGTGTTGTCTGTTACAAATTTTGCTTGGCGCTTTAAGAGTTTAGCATTAGGGAAGAGAGCCTAGTCTCCAAAATAGCTAATGTATTGATTTTTGCCAGTCTTTCTGGATTTTCCTGAGACTATTAAATCTGTATTCTTGGTCTCACTGGACATTACTGTATGATTGTCGGTATTCTTAGCTATTAACGCATTTCTTGGAAATATTTATACATAGATGCCACGTGTTTCTACGCAGCTTCATGACAAATAGTTGACCCTTTCAGTGCCAAGCAAAATTTGTAGCAGCTAACATTCTAAAAATTGTTTCTTTTTGTTTTTCAGAGAAAATAAGTCTTAACATTTCAGTGAATCTTCTGCCTAGCAAATGATTCATAAAAAATATCAAGACTTCTCTGAAAAAAAAAAGGCAAATTATAAATTGTCATCTGCTGCAGCAATGATTGGTGCTTTAAGGGTTATTTTGTGATTAAGAGCTCGACAAAGTTAAGTTGTATATTAAGAAAATATTAATTATGACTCATTCTCTAATGTTTCAACAACAGAAAAGAAGTATTGTTTGAAGTGGGATCAGATTTTGATGAAGACTACATGTACCTTAATATACCACAGTTACACTAAATGTTTGGACACTTTAGCTGAAATTAGCTCTTTTAACTATATATACTTACCGTATCCTGAAATCCTTTTACAACCTTGTGATATGTTTAACTCTTAGCACTCTGGGTAAAAATTTCAGCAGACAACATTTTAAAATATTCACCCAGAGTGGTAAGCTTCCATTCCTCCACTCCCATGCACTGTAGTTGTGTGGGGTATAGTACATGTATATCTATGTGTATGTCTGTCTGTCCATTACATTTTGGTTTCTGCTTCTTATCTTGCTAAATAATTAAAGGAATCTTTTCATAATTTGCATAAATGTTGAAATTGATGAAATATTTTTCCTAGAAAACAGGTTTGTGTCATTTCATGCAAATTGTCTCACTGTTTTGTGGGAAAATAAGAAAAACATCACCAGTTTGCCATCTATTGCATTAGCCCAGATGGTTAAAAACAGCTGGATGGGTGGCAAATATTGTAGCCCATGATCAGATGCCATGTTCTGCAGCAACTGATCTGGATCTGCACTGTTTGCTCAGGCCTGTATTTCCTAATACTTAGGGTAAATATGGTATTGTAAAATTTAAACCTGAAAAATTCAAACTACTAAATTTATGGTCTAACTCTTTCTCCTCTAGTGGCGACTTTTGTCATCTGCAGATAACCTTTGCAAACTGTTTGGACCCAGATCAGGCCTGACCTTTTGATCTGGATCCAAACTTTTTAACACTCTGATGGTATTCCTGAAAGATTTTTTTGAAAAAGTTAATTCTGAAAAAAATTCATAGAGAACAAAAAAAGAATGCAAAATTACCCAGTATGCAAAAAGTTAAGTAATTGCTTTTTTGTTGTTACTTATTACTTAACATTTGGGGTGGTCGGGTGGTGCGAAGGTGCTGTGTATCTTAGATCACCGGGGCGTCCAACTGATATTGGCTTAAAGTTGGGCAAGGCCTGCTATCCTTGTAGTGGGTAAGGGTAGAGGGGGAATGTTTTTATTTCTTCTGTTTCTTCACTTTCATTCCTGTTCCTCTTTCTTCCCTGTCCCTCTCTTTCATCTCCTCTACTCTCTCTTCTATCTCTTTTCTCCCTTTCTCTGGGAGACGACACAAAATGACCCTCAAGGGTTGACGTGTCGTTAAACCCCAACACAATCAATCAAATATTACTTAACATAATAACTTGTTACTTCATCCTATTTCTTTTGATATTTAAACCGTTTTTTTTTTCTTTTTTTTTTAATCCTTGACCTGCTGAATTTGAATAGTAACAAAAAGTTTTAAACAAGTTACCACATCACGCATTGACCACATTTTTATTACTTCATTATGTTTACTAAAGATAGTAACAATTTGCTTAGTTACACAGTGTGATATTGCCCTTGACTCTCAGTTGATAGCAGATTTCTCACATGCTTCTTTATCAGATTCTGATTCATTGGTAAGCTTTTTGTAGTTGTAAATAAGTTTGATCAAAAACATGTATTTTAGTACAGTCTACTCTGTTAGACTCGTTTTGGCTCCGTCAATCCCATTACAGAAAATTTCAAAGATAGCTAAACTGACAGACCTCAATGGCTCATATATTTATAATGGCTAATTTGAACTCAATATTGAGTCCCTACGAAGTTCTTCAAGTTCTTCGGATAGCTCAAGAAAACAAATATTTAAGTTTATTGTGAAATGGTATGTTGTGTGTACTCATTTAAGAATTGCCACATTGAGGGAATTCTAATAAGTACACCAACATACCATTATTGTCTAAAAGATGAAAAAAAATTCCCTAAACTATTGTCATTTGCTTCCTGACCTGGCATCATGCTTTATTCTTAGTGGCTCAAACTACCCATATCTCAAACAAATGTCCATAGTCCCAAAGATGTTTGAGTCATTAAGGTTCGATTGTACATGTATATGCAACTAGATGACTGTGAAAATGTACCTGATGACACCCAGTAAGTGGTACAGTTTGATTCTGCACAATGGTACTGCTGTAATTTGTTAATACTGCAGTGTAAGTTTGCTGATAAAGAAAAAAGATTTAAAACATAAAATCAATTTAAAATATGATCATTTTTGCTAGACTCACAGTTCCAATTAAGGCAGTATGTCTATTGCAGTTCCTCTTTCTGTTTGTTTACCCCCTGCCCCCCCCCCCCTCCCCCCCCCCCCCACACACACACACAAACACACATGCACACACACATGCACATACGCATACACAGAGTTTAGTTCTTGACTTATAATGGACAGTTTGGGATCACTTATAAACATTAAGCCATGACTAGGCCTTCAGGAAAGGTCTATATCGCAAATTTTGCAGACAAAGGTCAGCCTGTACATCCTTACATCTTTCCAGTCTACACCTTTTTGGTAAACATTTTCTAGATCTTTCATAAAAATTACCAAACAAAAGTGAGACCAATCTGAGCTGTGTCATCTGATGCAGAGAACTTGTCAAGGAGTTTTTGGCGATAAATTCATGGATAATTTTCTCCAGTTCTCCATGAAAAAACATATTGTAGTTATTGACATGAGGCCCTTCTAATGAGTACCAACAACATATGTTTTCATGGAGAAATAAGAAAAATTATCCCAGAAATATCACCAATAAGTCCTGTCTGATGTCATAAATGCATATGGCTTTCTGAATGATGCAATATCATAAGGTTTTTGTTTGCTAGTCCTGATGGATTGAGTTGAAACAAGATTTTACCTTTTATTTATGTATTTACACTAAATATTTGAACACCTTTTCTCCTTACCCAGCTTGTGCTAAAATTTGAACGTCCTTTTTACAACCTGGGCCCAGTTGTTCAAAGCATCGTTAGCTTAACGAGCTCGTTAAGGATCATTTCGTTAATTGTTTAAGCGGATTCAATACACAATATTTTGATATTTTTTGCTGAAAAAATGTGAGTACCGCAAAAGCTACTCACATTTTTTCAGCAAAAAATATCAGTATATTTGTGTGTCACTCGATGTAAATTTTAACGAATCGTTAACTAACGATGTCGTTAGCTTTGAACAACTGGGCCCTGTTGATACATGTAATTGTATGCCTAAAATACTGCTGATCAAATGAGTGGCAAACATCATAGACCCAGATCAGATGCCGCGTCCCTTGGCATCTTATCTGGGTCTACACTGTTTGCTCAGGCCTGTCTATCTGAGTACTTAGGGTAAATACAGTAGTGGCTTAGGTTAACATCTGTTGTTGAAATTGTTGTATGTAACTTATTATTTTCTTCTTGTTACCTGTCATGACCCGGTCAGTTTCCTAGTTTGTCTTGCTTTGTAACAAACTACAACATACTGTCCTGGCAGTAGTTCAATTCTTGTAAATTACTTTGTAGTTGTAGGGATAATTGAATCTGTCTGATGCATCCTCCACTGACATAGATCACCAGATTATAGAACTGCATCAGCTGAACATTTTTATCTCACCAGAGCCGAAGGCTCAGGATGAGCTATTGTGGGTGACCATTTGCTGTCCATAGTCTGATGTTTGTCATCCGTCCATCATCTGTCCACACCTGTGAATGACTTTTCTGAAACTCCTAGGCCAATTGACTCCTCCGTCAGAAGGCTATAACCACGCCCATGCATTAATCCTTAGACAAACAATATCGTAATACCTATATTTGTCAATGAAAACTGCATTCGTACCTGTATTTATCAATGAAAAAGTACATAGGTAATATTGTTTGTCTAAGCAATAACATTAACCGTTAACTGGTAAGCTATTTTGGTTGGTCAGATTTTGGTGTCATTTACTGGTCAGGTGATTTCACTGAGGACTCAATTGTCTTCAGACTTGATGTGGAGCCTAAATCTGTCAAAGGCGCATTGGAAATTTGTACAAATGATCATGGTCCATTAGTTAAGATGGCCGCCATGCCCATACAAAAAAACAAACAACAAAAAGAAACAAGAAAGCTTTGAAGCTGAATCTTGGTATACAGCACCAGGGACTCAAGGTCTACCAAGTTGTTCAAATGATGACTCTAGGTTGACCTTTGCATAGAGACATAGTGAAACATCACAGAAAAACCTGTAAATGAAATTAAATTGCATGATGAAACAAAGATGAGAGCTGACATGGCAAACACCTCGAACACTGCTACATGTTGGTAAAGCTGGTTACACAAAAATTGTGCAAAGCATTAGTTTAACTGAAAGTGGATATATGTAAAATTAAAAAAAAAGAAGAGAAAAAAGGACTGTTAAATGTTGTTCATTGTGTGTAGGTGGAGCTAAAAATAATGCTTCCTCAACTAAACTAAAAGTCGCTATTTGATCAGTTTGGGATATCAAGGTCTTGTTTAACATGTGTGATATATTATCTATGAGGTACGATCAAGAAGTTCTCTGCCCGATATAATTAGAATGAATATATTGAAATGAAACTCCACTCAGTTGATGATTTTATTGTATTCAACATCTTTGGTAGGAAGAAGAAAATTTCACAGCTACATGTATTTATTTCAGTAAGAATTCACTGCACAGCTAGGGAAGAGTGTCTTAGACTTTGAAAATGGACAAAGGTGAAGTGGGAGCAGTCACAAACGCATAGGTCTAGATAAGAGCGAGTATCAGGTAAATAGTTTTCTTATTACTTGACGAAAACATATGTTGTGGGTACTCATTAGAAGCGCCTCGCTCTCGGCGCCTCGCTCTCGCCGAGGCGCTTCTAATGAGTACCCACAACATATGTTTTCGCCGAGAAATAAGAAAAATATAGATACTTTTTGGATGAAAAAAGCACCTTATCAAGAGCTATGACAAAGTACTTCCGTTCCCAAAGGAAATTCATGATGACTTCATTAACACCTTGGGGATGAGTCTCCTTCTTACAGCATGGTGAAGAAATGGGCTGCTGAATTTAGGAGCGGGAGGGAGAGCTTAGAGGATTATGATGGACTGAGCGCCTTAAAGAGGCTCTACAGACAAAAACGTTGAGCTTGTGCACAGTGTGACCATGCAGGGTTCAAATTTAACTTTTTTGATAGTTTGCTAAAATTAGCAGGTGGCATTATTTTTTACTTGCTAAACCTTTCAGCCAACTTGCTTTTTCACACTTATAAACACTGTTAAATGTGGCTTTAAACCTTAGCACTCTGGGTAAAAATTTCAGCAGACATTTTAAAATATTTTTCTTATATTTCCCAGAAAACAGGTTTTGACATTACATGCAAATTGTCTCCTAATTTGCATATACATGTTATGTCAAAACCTGTTTTCTGGAGAAAATAGGAGACAATTTGCATGTAATGTCAAAACCTGTTTTCTGGGAAAAGTAAGAAAAATATCTTCATTGCTTTTGGAAAAGAAATTGAAAAACTTCAGCCTCAATGCCTCAGGTTCCGCCAGTAAGAGAATCTTTCCAACTTGCTAGAATTAGCAAGTGATAAAAATTGCAGCTTGCTTTTTGAGAAAATTAACCAGCATTTAGCAAGTTAGCAAGCGCTAAAATTGATCCCTATCATGTACATGTGACAGGAAAAGAAACCTATATAAGAGAGCTAAACAAATAGGCATAAGTTCTGGGGCAGTTCAGTCTATCTCGTAGCACTAGTTAAGGTGCTTTTTTCAATCCAAAAGTATTGATATTTTCCTTATTCCTCCACAAAAACATATGTTGTGGGTACTCATAAGAAGCACCTCGCCGAGGCGCTTCTAATGAGTACCCACAACATATGTTTTCGTGGAGAAATAAGAAAAATATATACCGGATACCCTCCCTTATCTAGACCTAAGTATAATCTTGACCAATATCTTAGGGATGTCCAAGGTTTCAGCTAGATGGGTCCTCAGAATGTTGACTAAAGAAGAAGAGCCGGCTTAATACACCACAACCTCTTTATAACACTATCGTTGGGGTCCATAGTATAAACCGTGTTAGTTAAACAACCGTGTTATATCCAAACAAAAATGTATAGATTACATTGAAAAATGACCATTTATGGTCATTTTTCAATATGATCTATACATTTTTGGGATCCATCTTTGAACCGTGTTACATCCAAAACCGTGTTATAACGAACCGTGTTATAAAGAGGTTGTAGTGTATTGCTAAATATCTCCTGCCTCTCAATGAAGATGTCCCTGAGGAATTTATGCATTAAGTTGTGACCCAAAATTAGACTTGAGTCCACCACTGATCCTGAGGCAAAAAAGCAGAATAGGCAGTGGTCTGATTTAGCACCCTGGCTCACCCCCCTCCTAAGAAATTTAAGAGAGTTTCTTTACCAGGCAAGGTGAATTGGCCTCTATCTTTTGGGATATCCAGGGTGTTATCATGGTGGATTATCTTGAAGAAGGTCACATGATGAATGGTGCATATTATGCAGAAGAACCAAGGTGGCTGCCGCAGGAGATTGTGAAGAAAAGAAGAGGAAAGTTGAATCCAGGTGTGCTGCTCTTGCAAGATAATGCACCAGCCCACACCTCTGAAATTGCTATGGCTGCTGCTACTAAATGCAGCTTTGTGGTTGTTCCTCATCCCCCGTACATGTATTCTTCAGATTTAGCCCATTCGGTCTGTTTCCAAATCTGAAAACTAACCTTTGTGGTAGGAATTTTGGAAGCAATGAAATGGTCAGATGCTGTTGATGAGTACTTGGGGGACCAGAAAGAAGGCTTCAGTTTTGAAGGGATTAGCATTAACTGGAACAGTGTTAGAGAAAGTGCACTGAGGCAAAGGGACATTATACAGGTCAGTCCCGTTATTACGCGCTGGTCGGGATGCACAAATCCAGACCGCGATATAGGCGAGGCGCGTAGTAAGTTCGGAGCCGACTGATCAGACTTTATAAATGTTGACATTTGTATGGGACACACGAATATACATGTTTGGAGGGATTTATGAATGAAAACAATGATATTTCATGTGTTATTTATATAAATAAACGAATGAGTACTAACGTTGTAGGTTTTGTCTTTTTTACACCCTCTGATGTACTTTTTCTGCAATATATACGCTAAATACTTTATTTACGTTTCCATTTTGTGGCTCGATCAGCCATATTTGCCGGTGTTGTAATACAGACGGTGTTGAAGTGCGGTGTAAGTCACATAAAAAGTCCGATATCAATACCGGTCCCCGCGAGCATAGCGAATTATTTTAGTCCAGTAAAAGAAATCTTATTAATAAAACGGCAGAAATCGTTAAGTTTTTTAATCTTTCTGCTTGTTTAGAATAGAACGAAAGCTCAAAGAAAAAAAATTGACTAAAACCAAAGCATTTGATTTCCAACAAAGTGCCATGTTCAATGGCCTCAAGTTCTTCTTTAACCGTGAAGGCTTTTCGTTTTCTTTGGTTTTCCATTTTAATCAGTGTTAATCTGATAGCAGAATGAACTTTTTCAAGACAACAATGAGTGCTGGACAAATTTCACAGTTACACGCTCTGCTACCTGACCGCGTGCGCAGTAATCCAGTGATCCGCGTCGCTGATTGGATGAATATCTAATTAGGTCGGCAAGGTGGCCATATCAAACTGGAAAACTCGGTGTCTTTCAAGTATTTACAAATTAATTAAGGATAATTGTGGTCATTTTCCCATTCTTTAGATGCAGGATAAGCCATTTCTTGATAGATATGTTTGTATCGTTTAAAAGTTAAATGAAGTTTTAATTGGCAAAAGTTCGTCTTCTTAAAATAAACAACAAAAGGTCAATTACGGTCATTACGCACGTACACAAACAAAAATACAACAGAGACAATACATTGATTAGCTTTATTCTTTCAAAATCGTTTTTAGCTCGCCTGTACGAAGTACAAGGAGAGCTATTGTAGTCACCCCGGTCGTCCACGTTTGCGTTTGCGTTTGCGTTCCCGTTCCCGTCACACTGTGTTAAAGTTTTTCAAATGCTTATATCTCAACAGTCACTCCTCACAGAGGCATCAAATTTGGAACTTAGGTACCTTGGAGGGTCTTCTGAGATTCCAAGAGAATAAACCCCTGGGTTCATGCCCCTGGGTGGGGCTAGGGGTCAGAATCTAGGACACCTTTGTAATACTGTGTTAAAGTTTTTCAAATTCTTATATCTTGACTTTCACTCCTCATAGAGCATTCATATTTAGAATTTGGGTACCTGGACGAGTCTTCTGAGATTCCAAAAGAACATACCCCTGGGTTCATACCTCAGGGTGGGCCTTGGGGTGGGGCTAGGGGTCAAAATCTAGGACACATTTGTAAAATCTTATATGCCTACAGGTTATAGACACAACTGGTTATACATCAGCTAACTATGTGACATCAGTTTAAGTGTAAGAGAGTGAAGGTCATGGTGACCTACATTTTACGGTCCAGGTCACCTAGATTTCACGGTCCAGTGATTTTGCCTTATATAGATCTTGAATACTATTTGTTGGATAAATGTCACACCTGGGATATTACTTCCATGTGACCCAATGAATGACCACTTACTATATCTAGGTCATTGTGACCTATATTTCATGGTTCAGTGATTTTGCCTTATATCTTGAATACTTTTTGTTGGTTAAATGTCACACCTGGGATATTACTTCCATGTGACCCAATGAATGACCACTTACTATATCTAGGTCATTGTGACCTATATTTCATGGTTCAGTGATTTTGCCTTATATCTTGAATACTATATGTTGGATAAATGTCACACCTGGGATATTACTTCCATGTGACCCAATGAATGACCACTTACTATATCTAGGTCATTGTGACCTATATTTCATGGTTCAGTGATTTTGCCTTATATCTTGAATACTTTTTGTTGGTTAAATGTCACACCTTGGATATTACTTCCATGTGACCCAATGAATGACCACTTACTATATCTAGGTCATTGTGACCTATATTTCATGGTTCAGTGATTTTGCCTTATATCTTGAATACTATTTGTTGGATAAATGTCACACCTGGGATATTAGTTCCATGTGACCCAATGAATGACCACTTACTATATCTAGGTCATTGTGACCTATATTTCATGGTTCAGTGATTTTGCCTTATATCTTGAATACTATTTGTTTGATAAATGTCACACCTGGGATATTAGTTCCATGTGACCCAATGAATGACCACTTACTATATCTAGGTCATTGTGACCTATATTTCATGGTTCAGTGATTTTGCCTTATAGCTTGAATACTATTTGTTGGATAAATGTCACACCTGGGATATTAGTTCCTTGTGACCCGATTATTGACGTCAAAATATATCTCTGTTGGTGTGACCTATATTTCATGGTTCAGTGATTTTGCCTTATATCTTGAATACTATTTGTTGGATAAATGTCACACCTGGGATATTACTTCCATGTGACTCAATGAATGACAACTTACTATATCTAGGTCATTGTGACCTATATTTCATGGTTCAGTGATTTTGCCTTATATCTTGAATACTATTTGTTGGATAAATGTCACACCTGGGATATTAGTTCCTTGTGACCCAATTATTGACGTCAAAATATATCTCTGTTGGTGTGACCTATATTTCATGGTTCAGTGATTTTGCCTTATATCTTGAATACTATTTGTTGGATAAATGTCACACCTGGGATATTAGTTCCTTGTGACCCGATTATTGACGTCAAAATATATCTCTGTTGGTGTGACCTATATTTCATGGTTCAGTGATTTTGCCTTATATCTTGAATACTATTTGTTGGATAAATGTCACACCTGGGATATTACTTCCATGTGACCCAATGAATGACCACTTACTATATCTAGGTCATTGTGACCTATATTTCATGGTTCAGTGATTTTGCCTTATATCTTGAATACTATTTGTTGGATAAATGTCACACCTGGGATATTAGTTCCTTGTGACCCGATTATTGACGTCAAAATATATCTCTGTTGGTGTGACCTATATTTCATGGTTCAGTGATTTTGCCTTATATCTTGAATATTTGTTGGATAAATGTCACACCTGGGATATTAGTTCCATGTGACCCAATGAATGACCACTTACTATATCTAGGTCATTGTGACCTATATTTCATGCTTCAGTGATTTTGCCTTTTATTTTTATTACTATTTCATGGAGAATTGTCATACCTGGATTATTATATCTAAGTGACAAAATGATTTACATACAAATACATCTAGGTCAGTGTGACCTATATTATATGGCTTAATGATAAAAATGTTACAATATAAAATGTACCCAGCAGGCGAGCTCGCTGTCCTCCGACAGCTCTTGTTTTTATTTGCTGTTATGACCTGTACAACAGCAGTAAATTTCTTTTTCTGCAGATCGAAGCTCTGAAAAACAAAAAACACATTTTGTTATTTTGACCTAGAGGATGGGGAAACTGGGACCCTTTGAAAAAATTTTGGGAGGCATGACGTCCCCGCGTTATATCCGTATTCGCGCACTAACGACGCGAGTACTAACGGGACTGACCTGTGTTGAGAAACAATGGCACAACTTCTGCTCTTGTACAGGGGCAGAGACCTTTTTGATCATCCCTCATGTAGTTTACTTCAGAGTTGAATTTTTTGGCGCACCTGTTTACCCTTAAACCCTTGTCCTGCTGAACCCGGATATACCCTTCCTTTGCAAACAGTGTAGATCCAGATCAGTTGATCTGGATCTGCACTGTTTGCCATTAAGTATGTGAATTTATAGCAACAATCTGGATCAAATAATCTGATTGGCTGAAAAATAGAAGTAGGCGTGGCATCTTAATTTATTCAGCAGGACAAGGGTTAAGTGCCATTTGCAACAGCAACAGACATCATTTTGAAATGTTTTGTTTTTTTTTTTCTTTTTTTTTTTCAGAGAAAATAAGTCTTGACATTTCATGTGAATCATGATTAACATGAATTGTTATTTTCTCTGAAAAAAAAAAAAAAAATCAGAATGTTGTCTGCTACAAATTTTGCTTAGTGCTTTAAAGGTTCATATATTTGATATGTTATCTTCTATATTGTACTTCTGAGTTGATTTTTTGGCGCAACAGAAGACTACTTTACACCAGAAGAATACTTGACATTGTTAATAATCCTTCACTTTGTGGTATTCAGTCCAAGAACCTCTGAAATATCTGATATAAAATGTTATAACTATGACCGAATTCCTTATTTCGTTTTTATGCCCCGGCCATTTTCAATGGGGGGCATATAGTGTCACCGCTGTCAGTCCGTCCGTCCCGTCCATCCCGTCCTGTACGTAACACATTTGGTTTCCATGCGATATCTTTTGAAAGGATTGGTGTTTTGGATTGAAATTTTGTACACAGGTATATAATCGTAAAATATAGGTCAAGTTTGATTTAGAGTAAAATCCATCTATTATTTTGGGAGTTATGGCCCTTTTTCAACTTTGAAAAATGGTTTCAGTTCCACAACTTTTGAAAAGATTATCGTATTGGATTTATATTTTATACACAAACATGTAATTATAAAATATAGGTCAAGTTCGATTTAGGGTAAAATCCACCAATTATTTTTTGAGTTACGGCCCTTTATCAATGTTGAAAAACAGTTGAAAAATGGTTTCCGTTCGATGTCTTTTGAAAAGATTAGTGTATTGGAGTCAAATTTTATACACAGGTATATAATCATAAAATGTATGTCAAGTTGGATTTAGGGTAAAATCCACCAATTATTTTTGGGAGTTATGGCCCTTTTTCAACTTTGAAAAATGGTTTCCGTTCCATAACATTTCAAAAGATTAGTGAATTGGATTCATATTTTATACACAAGCATATAATTATAAAATATAGGTCAGGTTTGATTAGGGTAAAATCGACCAATTATTTTGGAGTTACGACCCTTTATCAATATTGAAAAATAGTTGAAAAATGGTTTCCGTTCAATATCTTTTGAAAAGATTAGTGTATTGGATTCAAATTTTATACACAGGTATATAATCATAAAATGTATGTCAAGTTGGATTTAGGGTAAAATCCACCAATTATTTTTGGAGTTATGGCCCTTTTTCAACTTTGAAAAATGGTTTCCGTTCCATAACATTTCAAAAGATTAGTGAATTGGATTCATATTTTATACACAAGCATATAATTATAAAATTTAGGTCAAGTTTGATTTAGGGTAAAATCCACCAATTATATTTGGAGACAGCCCAAAAAATTTTCAACGTTGAAAAATAGTTTCAGTTTGATATCTTTTGAAAACATTAGTATATTGAATTCAAATTTTAAACACACAGGTATATAATCATAAAATAGAGGTCAAGTTCAAAGTAGGGTAAAATCAACCCATTATTATGGGAGTTATGGCCCTTTATCACCTTCAAAAGATGTTTTCCTTCCGATATTTTTTTAAAAAAAGATTGATTTGTGTAATGGATTCATATTTTATACCCAGGTATATAATCATAAAATATGGTCGAAGTTTGATTTAGCCAATTATTATGAGAGTTACCACCCTTTTTTCAACTTCATTTTTTGCAAAATACCTGCATGTGGTTGAGGATGGCCCTGGGCGGGGGCATCTGTGTCATACTGACACATTTCTAGTTGAACATTGATTTCAGGCAGATTAGGGAGTAGCATTTTAGCCCTTTAAGGTTTTTATTTCTCTATGTTATGGTTACTCATTTAACTCAGCAAGTTGCTTGTAATGAGTACCTACAACATATGTTTTTGTGGAGAAATAAGAAAAATATCAACAATTTTTTTGTTGAAAGAAAAACAACAACAACAAAAAAATAACCTTACCTCGAACTTTGTATAATCAAATGGTGGTCAGAATAGGTCTACAATTTGTCTTCATTTTTGTAATGGGTGGACAAGCCGTGTTTAAATTTGGGTGTATGTCAGCAAATGTCAGGACAGTTTTATAACAAAAATTAATGTAGCACACTCATTTGCCTTCATGCACGTTCAGATGAATTTGCACTACATGTAGCTGTAGGAAAGTGGTTATTTATATATCTACCATATTTGAACAGCTGTCCTTTCGACATCACTCGGAAAGACATTTTTGTTTGGCATTTTATTATAAATGAAAGTATTTTGTTTTGATTGACCATATCTTATCAAAAACCATTTGTCTTTTCTGTTTTGTGTTTTTTTTTCTTAAATATGTATCCTGAAATTGAATTTACAACCAAAAATTAGTCTGACCTATGCAATCTTCTATATAGTGAAGTGATTTTTTGGAATTTTTGCCGAAGAAAATACTTTTTAATTTTCTTTGCTAAATTTAAATAATTAATGTTTCACAACAATATTGTGAAATTTCAGAAAATCTGAACAAGTGGAGCTTGTTAAAAACCTGCCTCAAAGTTATACCTACATTTACCCTACATTTTTACTGTGGGAAAAAGTGACAATATTTGATTTTTTCAAAACCAATGATTAGAATAAAACTTTCTTAGCATATGTTGTTTTGACAAATGGCTTTGCATTAAATCATAACAAAAGTTTGCAAATTTAATTCCTCTGTGTAAAGTTCCAAGCCAAAAATGACTTTCTGAAAGATGCTAAAAGCATGTAATTCGCTTAATAATGATTTAATAAAGATTTTTTAAAATTATTATAAAAATTTGTAGTAAAATATCTTTCTAATGAGAGATAGCAGCAGTATTTCTATTATCTCCCTTGACAGGTTAAGTCCAAGGTAGATCAAATACTAACCAGGTCCTTCTAATTGGAATCCTCTGCTTTTGTCATAGGTCATCAGTGGAATTTAAGAAATTCTTAACTTTACATTTCTCCATATACACATGGAAGATTAATTAATATTATATATTTCATTGCACAGAAAATGTTTCTTTTAAATATTTTGGAAGCTGTATAGGCATATGACCTTGTTAAAATTACATTTATTAAGGAAAAGGAAGTGATACTTAATGGAAACACTAATGATAAAAGCAGAGGAATCCAATTAATTGGACCTGGTTATTTACAGAAAGTAATCAAGGGAGTTAACTGACTGCTTTCTCCTATTGAAGATCAGCAGAGGACTTCATGAGGGGTGTATATAATGATACTTTTGCGATATTTTGTCTGATTTTCTCATTTGCCTCCTAACCAGGTGGCACTATGATTAAACCATCAGTGGCTCAAACTACACTACAACCCCTTTATAACACGGTTCGTTATAACACGGTTTTGGATATAACACGGTTCAAATATGGATCCCAAAAATGTATAGATTATATTGAAAAATGACCATTTATGGTCATTTTTCAATATAATCTATACATTTTTGTTCAGATATAACACGGTTGTTTAACTAACACGGTTTATGATATGAACCCCAACAATAGTGCTATAAAGAGGTTGTGGTGTACCTACATGTATGTCTAGAACAAATACATTGTACATAGATGTCCAAAAGAATGTTCAAGCCACTGAAGCTCGAATGGTATAAGCAATATGTATATATCATGAAGATGCCATTTCACTTGGCATAGTACATATTTTAGTCCTAATGGCTGACTTTCTCTATGAACATTTATTGTTATTTTTTTGTTAGTAATTTTTCCTCAGTTGGATTGGCATCCGACTGGTGATCAGGTTGTGGGTTCGATCCCAGTCAGATTGGCAACATTCTTTTGTGGAGATTGATCATCAAATATTTTCTACGGTCATTCTCTCCCTTCAGCTGATTCAATGAGGGCAGTTGTCAGTTCCTAGCGAAAGAATGAGCACAATACTTGTAAACTGCTTAGAGGACTAAGCCTGCTTAGTAAAAGTATGGTTAGGTAAACTGACCGTGCTCGACATGACCCCATTGAGTTGACTGGGCCGTAAAATCTCAACAGAAACAACCAGTATCAGTAATTTTTGACTCTAGAGCTGGCATTAGCCCATTTAGCCCTTAAACTGCTGAGCAAAATTGTATTGGACAGCATTCTAAGGTTCTTGTTTTTTTTTTGTTTTTTTTTTTTCAGAGAAAATAAAAGACTTGGCATTTCATGTGAATTGTCCACTCAGAAGATAAGTCACATGTAATATCAAGCCTTATTGTCTCTGGAAAAAAAGAAATATAAATAAATAAAGTGTAGTCTTCTGCAGTTGTTAGCACTTTAAGGGTTAATGGCTGACTTTCTCCATATTGTTGTTTTTCATTAGTAAATTCTCACTTTGGCATAAACCCATTTTGGCTTCACAAACTTGTGAATAATAATACAAGATTAAAATAGTTTGGGCACAGAATTGATTTTCGCAAGTTTTTCTTTCATTTTCCACTGGTGAATAGATTAATTGTCCTGTCATATCATGGGAAAACCTATAGTTGTGCCACCATGGAAATAGCGAAAGTACATACCAGCATGCATACCTCAACATTTGAGTGCCAGCGTGTGTATTTTACCATTTCAGGGTCTTTAAATACAAGCATCTAATAATGTTGCCTTGATCAGTCTTTAAGCTGTTATATAGCACAAACTGGTTGTGATTTTCATATTTTAACCTTTACCACTCTCTGGGCAAAGTCAACAGATGGCAAATTGATAATATTTTTCTTATTTTTTCTTCCAGAAAATAGGTCTTGGCAGTTCATGCAAAAGAGACAATTTGCATGAAATGTCAAAGCCCATTATCTGGAAAAAAAAAAAAAGAAAAATGTTTCAAAATGTCATCTGCTGAAATTTCTACCCAGCATGCTAAGGGGTGAAAATGGTATATGGCTGCTTTCCCATGATACACCACAATTGATATAAGCTGTTTGCAATATTCATAGACACAAATTGCTTTTCAAAATATTTGCGTGGTCATGTCTGTTTGGGCCACACTAAGAGAAAACGTATCTTTTTTGGCATGATCGGACAACAAAGACCTAGATCACACAGTTGTTTGAGTGGCACTAGATTAATTTTTGCCTGACTTGCAAGGGTGAAGCTTTTTTGGTATATAAATTATAGCACAGAAATACATGCTTTTGTGAGAAGAAAGAAAAATATCCATATTTTAGTTTTACTGAAGAAGTACCATGTTTAGAGGTCTTGAGACACATACTTAAGGGCAGTGGTATACTTCACCGGACAGCAGTCTGATTGTTTTTCTTATTTGCCAAGAAAGTAGGATATGATATTTTATACAAATTGTCCAGAAGAGACTTGCATGAAATGTCAAGTGCTCTTTTTGGGAAAATACACTACAACCTCTTTATAATACGATTCACTATAACACGGTTTTGGATATAACACGGTTCAAAGATGGGTCCCAGTAATGTATAGGTTATATTGAAAAATGACCATAAATGGTCATTTTTCAATATAACCTATTCATTTTTGTTTGGATATAACACGGTTATTTAACTAGCACTGTTTGTGCTATGGACCCCAACAATAGTGTTATAAAGAGGTTGTGGTGTAAGAAATGCTTAATTTGCCAGCCTCCGTGGCTCAGTTGGCTGTACGTTTGACTGGTGATCAGGTCACAGGTTCGATCCTCGCTGGGTCTGGCAACATTTTTTCATAGAGATTGATCATTAAATAGTTGTTTGGACATTCTAGCTCTCCCTTCCACTATTATACAAGAAGGGCAGTTGTCCAGTTTCTGGTGAAAGACTGTACACAGGTGTTGATTAACTGCTTGGAAGACTAAGTCTGTCCAGGAATAGTGACCTTAGATAAACTGACTGGCTCAACATTACCTTAACCCTAGTCCTGCTGAACCCGGATATACCCTGGCTTTGCAAACAGTGTAGATCCAGATCAGTTGGCTTCTGATCTGGATCTGCACTGTTTGCCATTGAGAATGTGAATTTGTATCAACAATCTGGATCGAGTAATCTGATTGGCTGAAAATTTGAAGTAGGCATGGCACCTTAATTTATTCAGCAGGACAAGGGTTAATATTGTTGACTAGGCTGTTAAACTACAAATCAGCCAACCATCATCTAAAGAGAATGCTAAAGGTTAAATATACATAGACCATAATCTTGATTCTTATATACCAAGCCCTTGTTTCTTGGATTAACCCTTAAAGCGCCAGTCACAACTATTGTCGTCTGCTTTGTCATCTGCTTGTGATTTTAAAAGTCATTTTTGCAAACAGTGTGGACCCAGATCAGACTGCTCCTTTAGGAGCAGTCTGATCAGGGTCCACACTGTTTGCCTGTATGCAAAAATAGGTTTGAAAAGTCTGCAAGAATATTCGGCAGACGACATAAACAGACAACATTTTCAGATGCAATTTTTGGCGCTTTAAGGGTTAAAGAGAAGTAGAACTGATGACTTCACTTTGACTTAACCTTCCAAGCAGACAATTCACATGCAATGTTGAGACTTGTTTTCTCTGAAAAATAAAAATGAAATAAAAATATCTGCTGCAGTTGTGACTGGCACTTTATTGGTTAAATGAAACTATGGCTTTATTCAGCAAGCAGGCTGATCTGTGCCTGTTTTTTGCTGGTACAGCTTATTAATATCATTGACAAATTATACAAAATTCCCAACTAATTAGATGTTTCAGGTACATGTATTGATCCTCAGTTAATTGCAGACTTCCACCTGTTGCATTCATTTTTTTTTTTTTTTTCACAGGTCTGTTAATGTCTTAGCATGCCGGGTAAAAAAATTTGCTGAAAACATTTTGAAATATTTTTCCCAGACATTTCATGTAAATTGTCTCAATTAGAGACAGTTTGCTTGAAATGTCATAACCTGTTTTCTGGGAAAAATAAGAAGAATATTTCAGTATGTCATCTGCTGAAAATTTTATACAGAGTGCTAAGTAAGTTCAAGGATATGCGAAAAAGTTTCTTGCAGCCTGTTATTAGGTCAAACAAAATATCAGTGTTAAATGTGGAGTCAATGTAATTTTTCTGGTGAAAGCAATTTTATTTTCATGTTTTCTCCATAGCAACAGATAAGGTGCTTTTTTCATCTGAAAAATGCTGAAATCTTTCTTATTTCTTCACAAAATCATATTATGTGGGTACTTATAAGAAGCACCTCAGTGAGGCGCTTCTGTGAGGCGCTTCTAATGAGTACCCACAACATATGTTTTTATAGAGAAATAAGTAAAATATTATGTGGATACCCTTCTTATCTGTAGCTATGTTTTCTCAAGTCAAGGCAATTCAAAATTTAAATTTCGAGGGTTGAGCGCAAGACTGGCGTAAGTTAGATGGTTGTTTTTCCCCAAACCTAATCTCCTCACCATGAAGGCGTTATGAAGATTACAACATTTCTTTCAGTAAACAATGAAAATTTAGGTGCCATTGCTCATATGAGCAATGGCACCTAAATTTGCATTGTTTACAAAGGGGTCCAAGTTGCCCCTAAACAAGGGTTTCAAAAATATGTTTGAGTTACTATAGTCTTGCGCTCAACCCTCGAAATGTCTACCAATAAAATAGCTTTCATGAAGAAAAAGAAAAAATCGCATTAACCCGTTGTAGTCGGGAGACCCGTAAAAGGGTAATTGGCAAACAGTGCAGACCCAGATCAGACGCCGCAGAACGCAACATCTGATCAGGGTCTCCACTGTTTGCAAATAGTTTAGCCATTTTTCTCTAGGAATATGTAAATCTCATAGCCGGACGTACCTAAAATTGAAATTGGACTCTTCCAATATATAGTGTGGGTGAGTCTATTCAGTATACAGTGGGTTAAGAATCCTTGCATGAAGTATTCTGCTGATCTTTAAAGTATGCCTTATTAGGTGGATATTTTACTACAAGTTTTCCAGTAATTTTGAAAAAACCTAAGCAGACAATTAGGTCTAATTTGATAGTTTCCTTTGGGAAAGCCCAGCTGAAATTGCTTATTAGTCAGCAGGTGCAAGACATTGGCTTGCAAAAAATCTTTAGTCAGACTGTACACAGGAACATGTACATGCAGTTAGATCAAGTAACAGCTAAAAAGTGTAAAAAAGCCGAAAATAGGGTAAGCGAGCCTTTGGCTCGCTAACCCTATTTTTGGCTTTTTTACAGTTTTTGGGGGTTATTTGACCTAGCTACATGTTCCTGTGGACTCTGGATGCATAGGCTGATCTGGGTTTTAGCTGTTTGCATATATAACATCCATTATATTTTAGTGCAGCTAAAATGTGAAGAATAACCATTTGAATGCTGTATTTTAAATCATAACAACACAATCTCTTCATAACACCGTTGCTGGGGTCAAAGTGAAAACCCTGTTAGCTAAACAACCATGTTATATCCAACAAAAATGTCTCAATTATGTAGAAAAATTACTATTTATGGTCAATTTTCTATATAATCTATACATTTGTTTCATAGGATACAACCACTTTTGGGGTCTACCTTTCAACTATCTTATATCTGAGTTGTCTTAAATGAACCTAAGACAGTTGTATTAGCAAACGTTTTAAAATAGGCTCTTATGTTTCCTAGGATATAATTATGAACTTGACATTTTATGTGACTTGCCTCCTAGGATTTCCACAGAACATAGGGATTGCCACTTTTAGCTCACCTGAACAAAACCTCAGGGTGAGCTACTGGTATTGTGATCACACTCTGTCCGTCGTCCGTCGTCGTCCGTCGTTCGTGATCAACAATTAGTTTGTTAACATCCTAGAGGTCACAGTTTTGACCCAGTCTTGATGAAACTTGCCCAGAATGTTTACCCTATGAAATCTAGGTCAAATTCGATACTGGGTCACTTGGGGTAAAAAACTAGGTCACCAGGTCAAATCAAAGGAAAAACTTGTTAACACTCTAGAGGTCACATTTTTGAAGCAATCATCATGGATATTGCTCAAAATGTTTGCCTTGATGATTTCTAGGTCAGGTTCGAAACTGGGTCACTTGGGGTCAAAAACTAGGTCACCAGGCCAAATCAAAGGAAAACCTTGTTAACACTCTAGCGGTCACATTTTTGAAGCAATGGTCATGAATCTTGCTCAAAATGTTTGTCTTGATGTGTTCTAGGTCAAGTTCAAAACTGGGTCACGTGAGGTCAAAAACTAGGTCACCGGGCCAAATCAGCAAAAAACCTTGTTAACACTCTAGCGGTCACATTTTTGAAGCAGTCATCATGAATCTTGCTCAAAATGTTTGCCTTGATGATTTTTAGGTCAAGTTTGAAACTGGGTCATTTGAGGTAAAAAACTAGATCACCAGGCCAAATCAAAGGAACACCTTGTTGACACTCTAGCGGTCAAATTTTTGAAGCAATCATCATGAATCTTGTTCAAAATGTTTGTCTTGATGAGTTCTAGATCAAGTTCGAAAGTGGGTCACTTGGGGTAAAAACCTAGGTCACGGGGCCAAATCACGGAAGACCTTGCTAGCACACTAGAGGTCACATTTTTGAAGCAGTCATCATAAATATTGCTCAAAATATTTGTCTTGATGAATTCTAGGTGAAGTTCAAAACTGGGCCATTTGATCCCTCCATCCAAAAACTTTTCTTTTCCAGCTCACCTCTCCTACTCTATGTCAGAATAGATGTTACGTCTAATTATTTGCCACAACTATAAATGCCCCCCTTTCCAACCTCTTATTAAATCATATTCTCCTATAGTGCTATCATACTCAGGTGAGCGATACAGGGCCATCATGGCCCTCTTGTCATGTTTACTGTCTGCAAGGGAGGTTTCATGAGGTCATGATTTGTTTTCTGGGAAAATAAAGTCATCACTGATTTTGTCAGCTGCTAATTTCATTATTAGTAGACTAAAATTAAGTATAAGGATGTAATAAATTGACATAAGTGGAAAAAGGAAATTTAAAATTGCTAGGTACTTTTTGATCGGTCACACGAATCACCGAAATACCGGAATACTACCGAAATACCGGAATACCCGTGAAAAATATAGATATACCTGTGAAAGACACATATTAAAGATACCAATATTGGCTTTAATTAATCAATTAAGTATTATTATGTCAAACTAATGGAAAAGGGATAATATTTAAACCTCAAATAATTTGCAAATTGTCTTTGAAGTGTTTTTTTTTTTTTTTTTTTTTATTTGAAAATGTTGATAGTCCGCTAAATCAGAGCCGGAATACGACTGGAATACCCATGAAAAACGTGAATTACCTACACTTCAAACGAAAAGTACATACGACTTTTTGTATAAAATATTTATCAATTGAGTGAATAATTTCTTCCGATTGATTTAGTTATGTATGATGTATATAAAAAAATATATATGGCCAGTAGTAAGTCTCAAACACGACACACCGAAAGTTAATCATTTACGCATGTTTGAAAGTTACGCAGATTAAACAACCAATGCAGTCATGATGAGTAACGTCATCCTTACATCCATGTAGCTTGTAATATTCTTTTAAATATAATATAAATATATTAATATAAATAATGTGTTCCAGCAGCACGCCTTTATAAATATGAGAATCGTTGCGTCAATCTGTGTAAATATTACCCCGAATACATCGCGAAATTTTATATATAGCGCTCTCCCCGCAAAAAAAAAAAAAAAAAAAAAATACTCTGCAGGTGCTGCTACTGGCAAGAAAATAGTTTGAACCCCCGAAGCACTGCTGAAAGTTCTAGAGGAGATGTCGATCTAACTGTTTTAGTATTTTACGGTGAAAATTAGGATGAACATTTCTTTTGAATCGTCTGCCCCAGCAGATGATTCACATGTAATGTCACGCTTAATTTACACAGGAAAATAAGAAAAAAATGTAAAATGCCGTCTGCTGAATATGCGAAGCGCTTCAAGGGTTAAAGTATAGTATTTGACAAGGGAGACAGAAACGGATACTCTGGAATGTATCTACACTGCTTGAGGCCTGGGCGGTTGATGATTGGACCAGGGATACGACTGTCCATTTAAATCATCGTGACTTGGTGTCTTATTTATGCCTCTTTCAACAACAACATCAGCAAAAAAAAAAAAAAAAAAGTCATATTGAGATGATAGAATGCGGCATCTGGTCAGGTTTCACTGTTTGCAAAAACAGTTTAGCCATTTTTCTAGGAATAACCAAATCTCATAGCCGGATGTACCTGAAATAGACCAGCCAGAATCTTACAAGTTTTGCAAACTCTCTCTCTCTCTCTCTCTCTCTCTCTCTCTCTCTCTCTCTCTGTCTCTCTCTCTGGAAAGCTCTTTCGTTTTACCCTCATATAAATATGACATGTCTCCTTTCGAGCTGTAAGTTGTTTGCACTGACTTCATTGGAAAAATGATATCGCACCGGCGGGAATCGAACGCGATTCGATCCCCACTTCTCATGAAACACATGTATTTGCTACGGTCATTCGCTTCTTCCACTGCTTCAAGATTGGCAGTTACAAGTTTCTGGAGGAAGAGGGTTCAGTGTACTGGTTAAACCGAGGGTTAAACGCTTATTTTATAAGCTTATTTGGCGCGATTCGTAAAAAAATGCTGTTCCCCATCCCGTTTCGCCTGGGCCAGATTCGTAAAGCAATTGCAGTTAACTCCCTTCTAATAGTCAGTTGCAGTTAGCTCCCTTAAAAGAGTAAAACCCTGCAATGTGAGGACGTTACCCCGCATTTACCAGGGTATAAATGAATATTGATATGTTATTCTCTTACGGTATATAAATTAATAACATTATCTTTAATGGCTTATAGAGCAATCTTCAAAACTTTCGTTTCCATGTAAAGTGTTCTGTTTTTGTGTCTTCAACATTCGATATGCAAAACCAAGACCATAATTTATTTAACGAGTAAAAGAGACGCACGTATAAACCTAGCATCGGCGGGAAAGCATCTTCGGATAATATTGTCATATGTCTTCACGGACATTCTAGGCAGCATCTTCCTGGGTAGAAACCAATACTAAGATACGAGGATAAAGTGTCTTGCTCAAAGACACGACACTTGGTGCTCGCAGGTATCGAATTACCACTATCTGGGCTAATTCAGCAGACGACAAAAAAAAAAAAAAAAAAATCAAAAAAAAAGAAATCGTTATTTGTTTTATTACCAAGAAAACAGGATTTGACATTTCATGCAATGGAGACAATTTGCATGAAATGCAAATCCTGTTTTCTTGGAAGAATGATAAAAATATTTCAAAATGTCTGTTGAAAACTTTACCCAGAATGTTAAGCGTTATGGTTTGCAGAAACAAATCGCGCATGGGTCTGTGCACGGTAAAACCTGTAACTTGTACGAAGAGACGAATTAGCCTGCACACTCTGAGCCTGCACATCAGTAGTCTGATCAGAGCCTTCGCTAATCGTATGTACCGCCTACAATCTATGGGTTTAACAAAACGTCTTGTGCGACGAGCGAAGACTCGGGTCAGTCTGCGCAACTGCACATTCTGATCAGAGCATTTGCTGATCGTATTTACCTTCGATAGCCGGGCTGCCCAAAACGGGATAAACAGTGTGACTGTAACATCACATTCTGATCAGATCCTTCGCTGATCGTACAGTATGTACCTTCTTCGGACTCTGGGCTATCCAAGAAGCTTGCTTTATATAGTGGGTCGATGCACAGACTGACCCGAGTCTTTGCTGGTCGCACGTACATTGTACTATAGTACGTTTTGTCGTCTGGTTCATTTAAGAACATTGTACATCATACTTTTGTACCGACGTAATTTTGGTTTGAGCTGGAGTTAAAAACGGCCCAGTCAACACTATGTAGGGCTTGTCGAGCCCGCACACTTTTTCGGGGTGGGCTTATTCATAAGAAGCCAACTGATCTGGATCTACACTGTTTGCAAAGGCGGGGTACAATGTATATCTGGGTTCAGCAGGACAAGGGTTAATTAAGTCCAGTTTTTGTTTGATTGGATAATTGGATGTGTAAACAGGATTCCAGATGACGTTATGGCTGCAAGCACTGGGTGCACAAGAAATGCAGTGGGATCAAGCACTTGACAAAAGACCCTGACAACAGATGTACACGGTGCCAGGGAACTGCATCCCCCTTGGATGGCAGACCACAGAAGGAGGTCCAGGTCGGACCAGTGAGAAGCTTGATGTGGTAGCTTCCTTTTGCTGCCTAGCAGACATGCTCTCAGCAGCAGGTGGTTGTGAACTCTTCCAACCACAACACGTGTGAAACCGCCTGGAAGAAGTTCAAGATCTGCTACCAGTTCTCTCTTCATGCCACCTCTCTTTCAAAACACGTGGCCGTGTGTACAGCTCTTGTGTGGGGAGCGCAATGCTCCATGCCAGCGAGACTTGGCCATTGACAAAACCAAACCTCCAGCGTCTGCAGTGAAATGACAGGGCAATGATCAAACAGATCTGCAGTGTCAGGCCGCAAGACATTGTCACCACCAGGTCCAATGAGCTACTTGTGCAGCTTGGCATTGTGGATCTGGACCTCATTCTGAAGGAGAGAAGACTCTGATGGTATGGACATGTGGAACCAGTGTGGAACGCTCCAATGGTGCAGTCAAGACAGCCTTTGACTTACAGGTTGATGGAAAGCGTGGGCCTGGGAAGCCCAAAATGACATGGAAGCAGCTGACAGAGAGGGATTGCAGAGAGTGGAGGCTCTCGGCTATCAGCCCTTATGATAAACATATCTGGAGATCTGGTGTGAGATCTGCCATGCGTGCAGCAAGCCAGCTATCTGGAAGGGGGCCCACTGATGTGGATGTTGCCCCTGTACCTGCAGGTTAATCAAAAATCCGATTATGATATGATGATATGTTACTTGTGCGATGACGATACTTTGTTTCATTGGTTTTTATCTGAAAATAGGAATCCAAAATGGCCTTACTTGGGCCTAATTTATTGTCATTGTTGTTTTTTTTTTCAGATATTACTCATATATATATACTTACTTGTCCCTGAATTTTAGACTTGTAACAAATTACATTCTAAAACTACCACTTGTTTTTTTTAACACTTTGCATGCTGGGTAAAAACTTCAGCAAACCAAATTTTGAACTATTTTTTAGCTCCCCTAAGCATAAAGTGCTGAAGGTGAGCTATTGTGATCGATCAATGTCCATCGTGCATCGTCCGTCTTATTGGCATCAACAATTTGCTTTAAAAGTCTACTCCTCCTACAGCCCTGGGCCAATTAATTCGAAACTTGATAGGAAGCATCGGGGTGACTTGTAGATCAAAAATAGCTGCCATCTTGAAAATTTATTTTTCTCTTCTCCTCATGAACCAAAAGGCCCATTGATTTGAAACTTGATAGGAAGCATTGTGGTGACTTGTAGATCAAAAATAGATAAAATCATTCTGATCGGAAATCCAAGGTGGCCACCATGGTGGTCATCTTGAAAATCTATTTTTCACCTCTTCTCCTGAAACAAAAGGCCAATTGACTTGAACCTGGTAGGAAGCATCTACTTGTAGATCAAAAATAGCTAAAATCGTTCCGATCCAAATCCCAAGATGGCCGCTGTGGGGGCCATCTTGAAAATCTATTTTTCACTTCTTCTCCTTAACCAAAATGCCAATTGACTTGAAACTTGGTAGGAAGCATAGGGGTGACTTGTAGATCAAAAATAGCAAAAATCGTTCCTATCCGAAATCCAAGGTTGCTGCCATCTTGAAAATCTATTTTTTGCTTATTCTTCTGAACCAAAAGGCCAATTGACTTGAAACTTGGTAGAAAGCATCAGGGTACTTGTAGATTAAAAATTGCTAAAATTGTTTCAATCAGAAATCCAAGATTGCTGCCATCTTGAAAATCTATTTTTTGCTTCTTCTCCTGAACCGAAAGGCCAATTGACTTGAAACTTAATAGGAAGCATCAGGATGACTTGTAGATAAAAAATAGCTAAAATTGTTGTTAAAGGAAATCAAAGATGGCTGCCATCTTGAAAATCTGTATTTTGCTCCGACAGGCCAATTGACTTGAAACTTGGTAGGAAGCATCGGGGTGACTTGTACATCAAAAATAGCAAAAATTGTTTAGATCGGAAATCCAAGATGGCCGCCATATTTAAAATCTATCTTTAGCTTCTTCTGAACTGAAAGGCCAATCCACATGAATTTTGGTAGGAAGCATTGGGGTGACTTGCAGATAAAAAAATAGCTAAAATTGTTTTGATGGGAAAGCCAAGATTGCTGCCATCTTGAAAATCTATTTTTTGCTTCTTCTCCTGAAACAAAAGGCTGATTGTCTTGAAACTTGATAGGAAGCATGGGGGTGACTAGTAGATCAAAATAGCTAAAATCATTCTGATTGGAAATCCAAGATGGGCACCATTGCTGCCATCTTAAAAATCTATTTTTCATTTCTTCTGAACCGAATGGCCAACTGACTCCAAACTTGGTAAGAAGCATCTGGGTGACATGTAGATAAAAAAAAAAAGAGCTAAACTCATTCCGATCAGAAGTCCAAGAGGGCAGCATGGCTGTTGTCTTGGAAATCTATTTTGCACTTCTTCGCTTAAACTGAAAGTCCAGTTTATCTGGTAATCAGGTGAGGGATACAGGGACATCTTGGCCCTCTTGTCTTGTTTTTCCTAGAAAATAGGATTTGACATTTCATGCAAATTGTCTGACAATTTGCATGAAGGGTCAGACCCTATTTTCTGGGAAAAAAATATCATCAGTTTGTCGTCTGCCGAATCTGCCCATAGCATGGTAAGTGTTCATAGGGCTTGAGATTTCACATGATTTATTCACTTTATAGAATGTCCTCAGCTGCTATTGTGATGGTGCTGACAGTCACCCTGGCATGTGATACTTACTCAGCAGCAACTAACTCATCATGTGTGCTGTTTCTTTTTCAGTTAACCCATTCATCTCGGCAGACCAAAGCAAATACTTATGCAAACAGTGTAGATCCAGATGAGATGGCTCTTAATGCCATTCTGTTTTATATTTTGGCTGAGTTCCCCATTTGGAATAATAGATGTGTCCAATTAGGCATATTCAAAGATGTAAGAGTCCACTTCAGAAACTCAGGAATGAAATGGTTAAAGCATGTGACATTAAGTCATAATGACTTTATGACACTTTGTGATGGAATATACAATTGTACTTCCGTATGAGTAATAAAATTGACTCTTTAAAATTTTAGGACAAGGATAAATTGTTTTGGTGTCCACATACCTAGGGTAAATACAGTAGCCAAAAGAAAAACTAGTCTTCACCTCCTGAATACATGCAAAAAAAGAAAGGATTTCTTCCCTTTTTTATGTAGGTTGAATAAAAAACCTTTTGCATTTTCTGGGCAAATCCAAAAGTCAAAACTGTAAAAATAGTATTTAATATTTCATGCATATTAATTCCTTAGGGAACAATTTGCATGAAATGTCTAACACTATTTTCTGAAAAAAAAAAAAAAAAAAAAAAATAAGAAAAATATTTTAAAATGTCCTTTGCTGAAATGTTTACTCAGCATGCTAAGCATTAAGTACATGTATATAAATGAATACAGGATGCTTTTAGTGTTTATGATCTCTGTATTGTTTACCAAGTAAACCTTGGAAATTGCTAATGGCTTGAAATTGTTTCCATCAGATACGAAACAGATCAAGCCAAAAGGTACCTTACTGAATAATGTAAACCAGGCAGACCATAACACACATCAATGTCATGGTATCTCTAGGCAAGTTTGTTTTTTTTTTTTTCCCAACCTAAATAAGCTATTAATATTGCTATTATTTCTCTATGAAAATGTATATTGTGGGTATTATACATGTACATAGCCCAATTAGTAAAGTGCTTTTTTCAACCAAAAATTATAGATAATTTTCTTATTTCTCTATAAAAACATATGTTGTGGGTACTCATTAGGAGGCCCTCTCTCAGAGGTGCTTCTATTGAGTACCAGAACATTTATTTTTGTGGAAAAATAAGAAAAAATATTTTCCTGATACCCCCTTTATCTTGAGCTATGGGTATTCTCCATAACTCCAGGGCCCAGTTGTTTGAAACTAACGATGTCGTTAGTTAATGTATTGTTAAAACTTTGATCATTAAATATGGCATAATTATATGCTAATATTTTTGCTGAAAAAATGTGAGTAGCTTTTGCATTTGCAAAAGCTACTCACTTTTTTCAGCAAATATACCTGCGAATTAGATATCATACTTACTAGAACAGTTAACACTTTGATCTCTAACAAGCTAGTTAAGCTAACGACGCTTTGAACAACTGGGCCCAGATATTTACCCTAAATATTAGACACACATAACTCCTAATCTTCTATTTGACTATTTGAAGTCCATTTGCCTACCTAATGATGTTAGATACTGGATGAATGGCAAACAGTGTAGAGCCTGATCAGATGCTGTATTCAGCTGTCGATCCTGGTCTACCTGTTTGCTCATGTCTGTCCAAGTAAACAGGATAAGTATGGTATTACTACAAAAGCAGAAAGCTTGCAGAAATCCAAAATTTTCACCCATTTTTAGTCGAGAAACCCCTAAAATGGTAATTGGCAAACAGTATAGACCCAGATCAGACGCTACAGAATGTGGCATCTTATCAGGGTCTGCACTGTTAAATCTAGAAATTTTTATGAGACAGTAAGGGTGTACACTTTTTGCCTCTCTGTGGATCAGTTTTTATACAGATCATTAGGTAGTAAAATGGACTTGTTCAAATTTTAGAAAAAAGTAGAATAAGGAGTTAACCCATTGTAGACTGAATGAACGCACACACACTATATATTGGAAGAATCCAATTTCAAATTTAGGTACGTCCAGCTATGAGGTTTAGATATTTCTAAAGAAAAATGGTTACACTATTTGCAAACAGTGGAGACTGATCAGAGGCTGCGATCTGCAGCAGCTGATCTAGGTCTGCACTGTTTGCCAAATATCCTTTTAGGGTCTCTAGACTACAGTGGGTTAAGGTGTCCCAGTAATAAAATATATAACCAGACACTCTGTGATTGGAAGTGGACAAGTCCAAAGAGTTGTGGTAGAAGACTTCACGCAACATTAATGGGTTTATTGGGCCATGACAAGCAAAAACATGTCTTCAACCATAATAATGAGAAATGTGCACATTCAGATCCTCTGTACAGGCTCGTCAGGGCTTTTACTCGCCTTTTGATTGATTGTTCATTGCTTGTGTGAGTGGACAGTGAAGGCCCTGATCAGAGAAGGTGAATGTGCAGGCTGATCTGGGTCTTTACTGTCTGATTGTGAAGAAATACCCAGGTGCTTTTTTTGCTGTCACGCCTGACATTAGCAGATTAACACTTACCCCTGTCTGGGCTAATTCAACAGACGACAAAGTGGTGAGATTTTTCTCATTTTTCCCAGAATACAGAATCCATAGGAGGCAATTTGCATGAAATGTGAAATGCTGTTTTCTGGGAAAAATCAGAAAAATATTTCAGACCATCGTCTTTTGAAGATTTTACCCAGCATGTAAAGTGTCAAACTGTTTTTCTAGGATTTTGTATTACGTATGATTATGGATGATGTGTTTGTTTATTTAGCAAAGTTTAGAAGAAAAAAAAAGTTTTCCCTTGACATGTTTTGGTTTTTCTGAGAAAAATTTAGCTTTGAATGATTATTGGAATCAACAGCTAGTGACGTAACCCATAGAATGTTGGTGATAAAAATAGCACCCAACAAATGAACAGGATTTTTGTATTTTCCAAGGGAGATCAAGGCTTGCTATTTTATGCGAATTTCCCACTCTTAAAGATACAATACACATGGAATTTTAAGCTCTGTTTTAGGAGAAAAAAATGAGAAAGTTTATTACATGTATTAGTTGGAAATTTGAAATACCATGTTCGACTTAATTACCACACATACCCTTATAAGCGCACAGTCAAGCTATTTCATAGTCTTAATGTTAATTTAACCCTTGTCCTGCTGAACCCGGATATATCCTGCCTTTGCAAACAGTGTAGATCCAGATCAGTTGGCTTCTGAAGAAGCCAGCTGATCTGGATCTGCACTGTTTGCCATCAGGTATGCAAATTTATAGCAACAATGTGGATCAAGTAATCTGATTGGCTGAAAATTAGAAGTGGGCATGGCATCATAATTTATTCAGCATGACAAGGGTTAAAGTATTTGTATCTACTTCTTTATAAAAGCATATGTTGTGGGTACTCATTTTGAATTGCCTCATCAAGTTGAGGCAATTCAAATGAGTACATTATAATGCTTTTATAAAGGCAAACAGAAACAATCATCGCATAAGCATCATAAAAAATCCTTTCACTAAGTCCTCTGCTGATTTTTCTATAATGTGTGGCCGTATAAGGTGCATATTTTTCTAAAAGGTTTTCCCAGTAATTTTGAAAAACCTAAGTGAACCTTGCAGTAATTAGATAGAATATGGTACATTTAATTAGACACAGCATCAATGTCTACTACAACTCTGCTTATCACTAAAAGGGTTAACTGTTCTCTGGCTGTAGATTAAGCAGACAACAGCCAACCCCATCACACAGAAACTGAAAAAAAAAAAAACACAAAAAAACTGACTGCCCTCAACATGACCCCATTGGGTTGACAGGGCGGTAAAACCTCAACACAAACAAATTGTCCTAAATTACGAAGTTCATTTTAATTAAGGCCTGTTGATGTGTGTGCCTCAAAAATACTGAATGAATGGCAAACAGTGTAGACCTTGATAGGATGCCACATTCTTCAGCCTCTGATCTCAGACTGCACTGTCTGCTAAGGAGACAATTGGCATGAAATGTCAAGTCTTTTTGGAAAAATATTTCAGAATGCCAGTGCTCCTGAAATTTCTATCCAGGATGCAAATCATTAGCTATTAATATATATAAGTACCGTAATAACCCTAAATATTGGGACAGACACGCCGGAGCAAACAGTGTAGACCCTGATCAGATGCCACAGAATGCCCATCTGATCAGGGTCTGCACTGTTTGTCACTCATCCAGCACTGTTTTAGACAAATCAATAAGTAGTACAGTAGGCTTTTTCAAATTTTAGGACAAGTATGGTAAGGAGTTAAGATGTCCAGATACATAGCACCAGATAGGGCGCTTTTTTCATCCAAAAAATGCTAATATCTTTCTTATTTCTCTACAAAAACATGTTGTGGGTACTCATTAGAAGTGCCTCGGCGAGGCGCTTCTAATGAGTACCCACAACATATGTTTTTGTGGAGAAATAAGAAAAATATTATGTGGATACCCCTTCTTATCTGTAGCTATGCAGATACTTAGGGTAAATACAGTATGTGGTTTTCTTTGAAGATTTTTTTTTTTAATTAACTTGTACATGTATATGTATTTCGCTGATTGTATTTTGCAGGAGGGTCTTGTTGAGTTCCATGAAAATGGCGCAGAGAAAAATCACGAGAGTCCTTGGCCGTCACTAGGAAAGCTTTGTATTGGTGCAGTAGGGGTACTGGCGCTGGGAGCCATTCTTACACAGAAATCCTAACATTAAATAAAATGGACATTGTTGTAAGTAAGACGAAAAAAAAAAAAAAAAAATTCTTTTTGTGTTTACATGAACTGGGCTGATTTTAGATGCTAGCAGAATATTGTTTTAACTGTTTAAGTTCCATTCAAATATACATATTAGCAAATGCTATTTTTAAATATCTTTTGTTTGGGTAAAATAGGGCTTGACAATTCATATGAATCATTTCCTGTTCAGAAGGTTCACATGAAACCTCTCTCATGAAAAAAAAAAAAAAATAAATATCACAACTTTTTGTTTCTATACTTGTTGTGCACTTTCTTTTAGTTTTTTAACCCTTATAGTGCTAATCACAACAGCAGCAGATGGCATTTTAATTTTATTTCTGTATTTTTGAGAGAAAATAATGCTTGACATTTGATGTGAATTATCTGCCTAGCAAATAATTCACATGAAATGTCAAGTCTTTTTTTTGCTGAAAAATAAAAATAATAATAATAATAAAAAACTCAAAACTTGTCTGCTGCAATTATGTGATTGGCACTTTAAGGGTTAACCTTTACCATCAGCAGGTAATGAATTGATGATATTTTTCTTATTTTTTTCCCAGAAAACAGGTTCTGACATTTCATGCAAATCGTCTCCAGTGGAGACAACCATGAAATGTCAAATCCTGATTTCTGGGAAAAATTAGAAAGATATATATTGATTTGTGGTCTGTTGAAAATTTTACCCAGAATGCTAAAAAATCAGACAACCACATTGATTTTATTGATTCACAAGGTATCTCCAACATGCATTGTAGCACACAAGTCTGGAAATGCTATTTGGCATAAAATACTTGATTACAAAGAAATACTTGATAACTAGAAATTTATTCTGTAGTTAGATACAGGTAATAATGTCCTCAAATCAGGCAGTGGCCCACCTGAGGATTACATCACTGTTGAATAGGCAGGGCCTGACAAATCCATTGCCCAGCTGCCCGGGACGTCCAAATCTTGGCTGGGCAAGTGATTTTTTTATTTCACTTGTCCAGAAAAATGTATAGAATATATAAGGAATATTGTAATTCCAAGCTATTTTCAAGATGCTGTGGACTGCAGGGCAAGTGGTTGAAACTTGAATTTGTCAAGCCCTGATAGGCACTTTTTCCCCAAACAAAAAAAATGATAATTATTCTTATTATGTCCCTCTACCTCCTCTAGAAGTTTTCTGATCCAGATCCTGTTAGCCTTAATTATAGAGATCTTTTTACAGTTTGGCTTTAGTTTAAACAGTTTGTTTGTGTTGAGGTTTTATGGCACAGTCAACCCAATGGGGTCATGTCGAGCGCAGTCAGTTTACCTAGCCACATGTTTACTGGGCAGGCTTAGTCCTCTAAGCGGTTAACCAGTATTGTGCACATTCTTTCGCCAGAAACTGACAACTGCCCTTCTTGAATCAGCAGAAAGGAGAGAATGACCGTAGAAAATATTTCATGATCAATCACCACGAAAGAATGTTGCCGACCTTGGCGGGGGTTGAACCCGTGACCTCCTGGTCTCCAGTCAGACTGCGCATCCAACTGAGCCACAGAGGCCGGCTAGTTTAAACAGTAATTTATTTGTATAATTCATTACTGAAAATACAAACAAGAACATAGCATATATGTTATATACACAAAAGGGATTCAGAAGAAAGTCATCTGACTTATTTAGATCTGTATCTCAAGTTTGGTTTTAACCCTTAAAGCGCCAAGAAAATCTGCATCTGAAAATGTCGTCTGCTTAGGTCGTCTGCTGCATCTTCTTGCAAACTTTTCAAACTTACATTTTGCATATAGGCAAACAGTGCAAACAGTCATTGTTGCAAACAGTGTGGACCCAGATCAGAGCAGTCTGATCTGGGTCCACACTGTTTGCAACAATGACTTTTAAAGTAACCGGCAGAAGACAAAGCAGACAACAATAGTTGTGACAGGCGCTTTAAGGGTTAATGAGTCTCAAGAGTCTCACATGGTTGAAATTCAATGTCCCATGATAAAATTATGAGTCCCTAACCTATTTTACGGTATTTACCCTAAGTATTCGGACACCTCAACTCCTTACCATGTATGTTCTAAAATTTGAACCAGTACAATTCACTACCCAATGTTGTGTCTAAAACTGCTGGATGAGTGGCAAACAGTGTAGACCCAGATGAGACGCCGCGTTCTGCAGCGTCTCATCTGGGTCTATACTGTTTGCTCAGGCCTGTCTGTCTGAATACATATGGTAAATACGGTACATAAGTTTTTGTCTGTCATTTGTGAGTCAAGATATAAAATTTGTGAGTCCCAGAGAAAAATTATGGGTACTGATATATGTATATGAAGGGGGACTTGCAGATAAAAAAAAAAAAAAAAAATCACTGGACTGCTATCACTAGCATTAGTGATAGTCTAGCCTTAACATTGGCATCAGCTTGACATTCATTGTGTACACATCTCTTCACCCCAATTGGCAGATTCTATCAAACTTGCAAGGCTATATATCATTGGACAGTGCTGAATAGATATGGCGGGGATAACCTAATTTTCGAGGTCAGCACAGGACATATAGTGGTAGTCATGGTAGTAGGGGAGAGGGGAACATCATTTTTTGTTCTAAAAAATAACAACAACAACAGCCCTCCACCCCTCCCCCCCCCCCCCCCCCCCCCACTCCCAACAACAAAACATTTAGGTTCTCCACAGTAACATATACCATATTCAACCTGCCAGCCTCGGTGGCTCTGTTGGATGCGCCATCCGACTGGAGACCAGGAGGTCGCGGGTTCAACCACAACAGGTTGGCAACATTTTTTCGAGGAGATTGATCGTGAAATATTTTCTATGGTCATTCTCTCCCTTCCGCTGATTCATGAAGCGCAGTTGTCAGTTTCTGGCCAAAGAATGTGCACAATACTGGTTAACCGCTTAGAGGACTAAGCCTGCCCAGTAAATGTGTGGTTAGGTAAACTGACCATGCTCGACATGACCCCTTTGGGTTGACTGGGCCGTAAAACCTCAACACAAACAAAACCATATTCAACCTAATTACTGCACCATAGCATCGGATAAGGTGCTTTTTTCATCCGAAAAATGCTGATATCTTTCTTATTTCTTCACAAAAGCATATGTTGTGGGTACTCATTAGAAGTGCCTCAGTGAGGCGCTTCTAATGAGTACCCACAGCATATGTTTTTGTGGAGAAATAAGAAAAATATTATGTGGATACCCCCTCTTATCTGTAGCTATGTGCACATACCCCTATAAGTGCACGGTCAAGCAATTTCATAGTCTTCAGGTTACAGCCCGTGTATTTGTATCTACTTCTTTATAAAAGCATATGTTGTGGGTACTCATTTGAATTGCCTCAACAAGTTGAGGCAGTTCAAATGAGCACCTACAACATATGCTTTTATAAAGATGATCAGAAACAAATATGGCATAAACATCATGGATAATCCTCCCATGAAGTCCTCTGCTAATCTTTCTTTAAGGTGTTCCCTTATAATTATAAGGTGCATATTTTACAAAATGGTTTTTCCCAATATTTTTTAAAAACCTAAGTGCACCGTGTGGTAATTAGATCGAATACAGTATGTTGTTGGTACTCATAAGGAGCACCTTATTGAGGCACTTCTACTTAAATATGTACCTAGAACATATGTTTTTGTGGAGAAATAACAAAAATATTTAATTGGATACCCTCTTGCCGGGTGATCTAAAGCTCAGCAACACTGTGTCAACAGACAGACTTCAGATCTAACCCTTGCAATACTGAATAAATTAAGATGCCACACCCACTTCTAGGTTTCAGCCTATCAGATTACTTGACCCAGATTGTTGATACAAATTCACATACTTAATGGCAAATAGTGTAGATCCAGATCAGTTAGCTTCTGAAGAAGCCAACTGATCTGGATCTACATTGTTTGCAAAGGCAGGGCATATCCGGGTAAAGGATACTGATGAATAGAAAAGAAATTATGTTGTCCAAATATTTAGGGAATTTACAGTAATGATTCAAGGGACTTGTTAAGGAGGAGTATTTGGTGATAATTTTTGGGATATTTTCACCAGTTTTCCATAAAAATATGTTGTGAGAACTCATTAGAAGCACCTCACACTGAGATGCTTCTAAAGAGTACCCTCAACATGATTTTATGGAGAAGTAAGAAAATATATATCAGAATCCTCATCAAATACTTTGCATAAAAAATCCTCTGTGATCACCTTCATTAATTCCCTCCTTTCTTTTTCAGTTCTTTTTCTCTGTCAAACATGGCTGAGATGATCGATGGCTGTTCTGTACTCTGAACCTGGTGAAGAATGGGACTGTGGCTACCTTGCTTCTGACACCATTAACTGCTGTTTGGCTATGAACAAGTCTTCAGACAAACAGTACAAGTCTTCAGTCACTCCTTTAACTTCTCTTTGGATGTGAACTAGTCTTCTGTTGACTGTACAAGTCTTTGGTCACACCGTTAACTGCAGTTTGGATGTGAACAAGTCTTCAGTTGAATGTACAAGTCTTCGGTCACACGTTAACTGCTGTTTGGATGTGAACAAGTCTTCAGTTGACTACATGTCTTTGCTCATGCCGTTAACTGCTGTTTGGATGTGAACAAGTCTTCATTTGAGAGTACAGGTCTTTGCTCACACCTTTACTGTTTGGATGTGAACAAGTCTTCAGTTGACGGTACAAGTCTTGGCTCACACCATTAACTGCTGTTTGGATGTGAACAAGTCTTCAGTTGACTGTACAAGTCTTTGCTAACACCATTAACTGCTGTTTGGATGTGAACAAGTCTTCAGTTGACAGGGCAAGTCTTCACTCACACCATTAACTGCTGTTTGGATGTGAACAACTCTTCAGTTGACAAGACAAGTCTTCACTCACACCATGAACTACTGTTTTGATGTGAATAAGTCTTCAGTTGACAGTTCAAGTCTACGCTCACACCATTAACTGCTGTTTGGATGTGAACAACTGTTCAGTTGATAGGATGTCTTCGCTCACACCATTAACTGCTGCCAGGACAACTTGGTACTGGATGGTTTTGTCAGGAAAAGTAGAATAGTCTGTCTCTCATGACTTCTAAAACTCTGTCTTGATAAAAGAAAACCGTTAGGGTATAGCTCCGGATAAGGCACTTCTTTTTTTAGAAGAAAAAAGTTACATTTTTCTGTTATTTGTCCATGAAAGCATATGCTGTGGGTACTCATTAGAAGTGCAGCTTTGAAGACAGAAATGGGTATTATACCCAAAACAGAAACAAGTAGTAGTTGTTAAAAGAATAAAATACAGTAAAAGTCTGCTATTAACCCTTAAAATGCCAAGAAAACCTGCATCTGAAAATGTTGTCTGTTTATGTCGTCTGCTGAATATTCTTGCAAACTTTTCAAACCTATTTTTGCATACAGGCAAACAGTGTGACCTCTGATCAGACTGCTCCTAGAGGAGCAGTCTGAGCTGGGTCCACACGTTTGCAAAAATGACTTTTAAAATCACAAGCAGATGACAAAGCAGATGACAATTGTTGTGATTGGCAGTTTGATCTGGGTCCACGCTGTTTGCAAAAATGACTATTAAAATCACAAGCAGATGACAAAGTAGACAACAATTGTTGTTATTGCCAGTTTAAGGGTTAAGATCACCTTTGGTACTGCCTAAAAGTGGTCTTATTAGTGGGGTGGTCTTAATATTGAATAGAGAATAATGAAAAAGAAACTATTTGGGACCGGCAAAAGCTGCCCTTAATAGTGGAGTAGTCTTAACCCTTAAAGCGCCAAGCAAAATTTGTAGCAGACAACATAAAAAAAAAATATTTTTCAGATAAAATAAGCCTTACAATTTCATGTGAATCATCTGCTTGGCAGACAATTCACATGAAATGTCAAGACTTATTTTCTAAGAAAAATAAAAAAATATATGTATATTTAAAAGTGTCGTCTGCTGCAGTTGTGATTGGCACTTTAAGGGTTGATTAGGATTGGTCTTAATAGTAGAATTTTACTGTATTTACTTTATGAAGATGTTCCAAAAGTGTATTTTACTTTTCAAGAACTTCTTACCATATTTACCCTAAGTGTTCCAACAGACAGAAAGACAAACAGTGTAGACCATGGTAAGCTGCCACAGAACACAGCATTTGCTCTGGGTCTACTATGTTTACCACTAAACCAGCATATTTTGGACACATAGAGGTGTTGAAATGAACTAAGGAGTTGATGCTTAGCATGCTGGGTAAAAATTTCAGCAGATGACATTTTGAAATATTTTTTCTTATTTTTCCTAGAAAATAGGCTTTGGCATTTCATGCAAATTGTCTCCATAGGAGACAATTTGCATGAAATATCAGAGCCTATTTTCTTGGAAAAATATGAAAAGTATCATCAGTTTGGCATCTGCTGAATTTGCCTGGAGAGTGGTAACGGTTAAGGTATCCAAATATTTAGGGTAAATATAGTATATTTAGTTGTTGTATGCCAGTATACACAAATCCTAAATTAGATTTTAGGCTGTTTAAATAGGGTTGTTTTTCTTAAATTATTTTTGTTGGTGTAAACCTCCCTTTTACCTAGACATAGAAGCCTTCATGGCTTCAGTTATGACTTACCATGCTATAGGCAAATTCAACAGATAATATTGATGATATTTTTCTTATTTTTCCCAGACAATAGGCTTATAGGGAGACAATCTGTATGAAATGTCAATGCCTTTTTTCTGGGAAAAATAAGAAAAATATTTCAAAATATTGTCTGCTATGTGTTATTTTTGGTATGTGCTAAATTGAAACTTTAGAGAAGCAAAAAGAAAATGTATAGATGATAATACAGATCGGACAATAATTGGCAGTTTGATGTAAATTGTACTTAATAAAACAATATTAATATCTTTAAGTGAATTTTTTCCAAATACCAGAGTTTGAGGTGCTGATATCAAGAACCAGTCTGAATAAAATGACATTATTGAAATGTGCCAGAGTACAGAGAAAGATCCCAATGAACCGAGGCATGGCTTTTCCTACAAGATTGCATGTCTGGCCAGCAAAGACACAGATCAGCCTGTGCATCCGAGGCTTCGCAGGGCACTCTGTTGGTAGCCAATGATCCAAAGCATCTTCAAGTGTCCAGCAAAGACTTCGATCAGCCTGCACATCTGTGCAGGCTGATCTGAGTCTTTGCTGGGCATGCATGCAAATTTGTATGAAATGCTATGCCCTGGCACAATCAAATGTTATCTGTAAATGGCAAAGGACCAATCCAGCCTATACAATTCTAGATATTATTTATCTTTTAGAAAATTCATCAGTATGATGCCTTATGCATGAAAAGGGCTGTAATGCTACATGCCAGCCACGTGAAAACCCAGAACAGCTTGCATCCACAAAATTTGATCAGATTCTTCTCTGTTCACCAATACAATCCACTGGATCCAGTGATGCTGTAAATGCACTTTTAACCCTGGTCCTGCTGAACTGGATATGCATAGCAACAGATAAGGCGCTTTTTGCATCTGAAAAATGCTGATATCTTTTTTATTTCTCTACAAAAACATATGTTGTGGGTACTCATTAGAAGCGCCTTGTCAAGGTGCTTCTAATGAAGCGCCTTGTCAAGGCGCTTCTAATGAGTACCCACAACATGAAGCGCCTTGACAAGGCGCTTCTAATGAGTACCCACAACATATGTTTTTGTAGAGAAATAGGAAAAAAATTATGTGGATACCCCCTCTTATCTGTAGCTATGATATGCCCTGCCTTTGCAAACAGTGTAGATCCAGATCAGTTGGCTTCTAAGTAGCCAACTGATCTGGATCTGCACTGTTTGGCAATAAGTACGGATTTGTATAAACAACCTGTATCAAGTAATCTGATTGGATAAAAATTAGATGTGGGTGTGGCATCTTAATTTATTCAACATGGCAAGGGTTAAGACCCTGATCAGCCTGTGAATGCAGATGCTGATCTGCTCCTTTGCTGCCCAAATAAAAAAGGGCATTTTCATGCATTGGACATCATAAATTTAAACCAACAGCGAGCCGTAACGTGAGGAAACATACCTTTTGACGTGAGCCCAATGAAGACTCAGGTCAGCTTGCACGTCTGAGTAGTCTGATCAGTGGTAATTGTCTGCATAAAGAAACATTGCATCGTTGGCTATCCAAAATGTGCCAGTGAAGATTCTGATCAGACTGTGAGATTGTTCAGGCTGATCTGAATTTTTGCTGGGCGCACATGTCTTAAGGTACGCTTTCTGACATTGTGGCTCATATATATGTATGTGTATGATATTACTATAGAAATTTAAGGGTACTGGATACACTTGGTAGATTTTCAGCCATTTTTTTTTTTACAAGGGAGATAACTTTTGTGACTTCCTGTTTGCATAACTGCACACCAAGCCCTTTCAGAAAGGGGTCAGTGCTGAAAGGAAAGAACTTCCTCTCCTCGAGAGCAAATTCTCTCCTTTTAGAGGATCTCTTTTTCAGAGTGGAGTTTGACAGAGTTATCTCCTCTGAAAGTGTATCCATTTCCCTTAATCACATTTCATGGGCATTAACCTTTGTCCTACTGAACCCAGATATACCCTGCCTTTGCAAACAGTATAGATCCAGATCTGTTGGCTTCTGAAGAAGCCAACTGATCTGGATCTGCACTGTTTGCCATTGAGTATGTGAATTTGAAGAACAATCTAGATCAAGTAATCTGATTGACTAAAAATTTCAAGTGGATGTAGCAGGGTTTTTAATATCATAGTCCAAACTTATCTACCGTTACACTTTCCTGCTACAGACTGATTTAACTTGGCATATGACGTACAATTTTCCAGCTTGGTAGATGCCAGCATTTGGAATCTAGCATTGATTAAGACATCTGTACAGGAATGCAGGAATTCCTAGTTTTTAAAATTAATTTTTTCTATTAATTTTGAATATCATATTCAGAAAGCCAGATACTTGCAATTACTTTTTTATAACAGCTTAATGTGGACATAACTTCAGGAAGCTTGATAAGTTGGTATCATTACATTTATTCTGGATACAAAAATACTCATACATTAAATTGTTTTTTTCGAGAAAATGTATCGTATGGGCATAACTCCAGATATAAGTGTCTTGATAAATATTTTTCTTATTTCTCCACAAAAACATATGTTGTGGATACTCATTAGAATTTCTAATGACTACCCACAACATAGGTTTTCATGGAGAAAAACAAGAAAAACACTCCTCATATCTGTTGAACACTCCTCATATCTGTTGCTGTGTCGAAGGCACTTTTTTGCTTGGTGAAGCCCATCTGTAATGCTTCAAGGGATATTGTCAGACGTTTTGATGATCTTTAGCCAGTCAGCAAATAACATTTTAACCTTTAAAATGCCAAGAAAACCTGCATCTGAAAATGCTGTCTGTTTATGTCATCTGCTGAATATTCATTCAAACTTTTCAAACCTATTTTTGCATGCAGGCAAACAGTGTGGACCCTAATCAGACTGCTCCTTGAGGAGCAGTCTGATCTGGGTCTACACTGTTTGCAAAAATGACCTCTAAAATCACAAGCGGAGGACAAAGTAGACGACAATTGTTGTGATTGACAGTTTAAGGGTTAAAACAATTTTCCTGTGTGTTCCTCTGGTAGTAGGACAAAGTATTTCATTCAAGATGGCTCGTGTAAGAGGCAGTTTGAAAGAAGTGTCAAAAACATTGCAATGGAGAATATAAGCAAGCTGCAACTCATTTATCTGCTAAGTTTTGCCTACAGCAAGTTAAATGTTATAATATTGAAGAATATACATCTATCATATTTTCTGTAACTATTCTAAATATTAGGACTTGTTATTTCCTTATCATACTTGTCCTAAAATTTGAACAAGGCCGTTTACAACTTTTAGATGTTTCTAAAAACCTGCTGGATGAGTGACAAATGATGTAGACAATAATCAGATGCTGCATATTGTCTGTAAGACTGTCACTTCACAGCTCAGTAAAATTTTTTACCATGTATACCTTAAATGTTCTGCCACTCATCTTGCAACATTCTGGCACATCAACATTTAGGCCAAATAAAAAATATGTGTGTTCAGGGTAACTCTACCCTACTTAATTCAAACTGGTGAAACCTAGCAATTTTTTTCATGTTTTCTCAAAAAAAAAAAAAAAAAATATGTTAAACATTCGGATAAGGAGGGCTGAGCAAACAGTGTAGACCCAGATCAAACTGCTCCAAAGGAGCAGTTTGATCAGGGTCTACACTGTTTGCCATTCCATCAGTACTTTTAGAAACATCTAAGGATGATCAAACAGAATCACACAATTTTATGTGAATTATGTGCGATGTCCAAATATATATTTGATAATTATGATTTTATTCTTCATGAAGAAAAAATTGAAATAAAAAAAAAAAAAAAAAAAAAAGAATCCCTACCACCCTACCTGATTTTTTCTAACATGTTACCCTAAACACACATACGGTCAAACCTGTCTTAAGCAGCCACCCATGGGAAGCTTAAAATGTGGCTGCTGAAGGCAGGTGGCTGCTTAATACAGTTCAAATATATAAGTATATGAATTTTCGGGCAACTCTCCTCTGGCTGCTTAATACAGGTTGGCTGCTTAATAGAGGTGACCACTAACACAGGTTTGACTGTATTTTTTTATTTGGCCTTAGTAAATTGGACATTATTTTTTTTTTTTTTTTTTATTTATCACAAGTACAGTTTGGAGTTAAGGTGTCCCAGTATTCAAGTAAATAAGATACATTTTAGTTATATGGATTTATGTTGGCATTTCCATATTGTTCCTTATTTCCTAATTTTACCTTTTTTCAATTTCCACAACGTTATTTTTCTTCAAGAAACAAAAAAAAAAAAAAAATCAATGTGTTTTGATTGAAAAATAAAGAAAATCCCCATGTTGAGCTATATATTGTTTTAAGTTAGGCCAGAGAAAATTAATTATTAGATTCTCATCCCCATCCGCTCCTAAAATATTTGACCAAATAAAACATTTTGAGGTGGAAAACTTTTCAGAGACTGCTTGACTTGTGCTTCTAACCCTTGTCATGCTGAATAAATTTAGATGCCCCGCCCACTTCTAATTTTCATCCAATCAGATTACTTGATCCAGATTGTTGATATAAATTCACATACTTAATGGCAAACAGTGCAGATCCAGATCAGTTGGCTTCTTCAGAAGCCAACTGATCTGGATCTACACTGTTTGCAAAGGCAGGGCATATCCGGGTTCAGCAGGACAAGGGTTAAGAATTGCAAATTAATTATTTTATTAAAAGAGTATAAAAACAGGTTTTCTTCCTTTTGCACATGATAGTTAGTGTCGGTTATCTTGTTTGTCTATGATTTACCTCCTCACTGCATGGCCCATGAATACAAAGCAAAAAGTTAAACCCACCCACCCTTTCCATTTTTTTCCTAAAATCTGGATGAGAACCTAATAATTTCCCTTTACCATATATGTAATGTTAGTTTTCCTTTTAATAATATAAATCCTGATTTTTGCATGCTTTTCTTTAATTTTTAAATAATAGTTGTTTAGAATATTTCATTTTTAGTTTTCGTATTTTGATAGTTAATAAAGTTTTCAGTTTTGTTAGTTTTTACATTGGATAATTGAAATACAATGTAATCAATTCGGATTCTCTTTATAATTTTCTGCTCCTAGTTTTTATTGTTGAAGATAATTGCAATAGATAGTATTTATTTGAATGTTGAGAACTTCCATGATACCCTGTATCACTTTAATGCTTAGCACTCTGGGTACAGTTTTCAGCAGATGACATATTCAACTATTTTTCATTTTTTCCCCAGAAAACAGGTTTTAACATTTCATGCAAATTGTCTCCAGTGGAGACAATTTGCATGAAATGCCAAATCCAGTTTTCTGGGAAAAAGTAGAAAAATATTTCAAAATATCATCTGCTGAAATTTGAATCCAGAATGCTTAATGTTAAAACAGATGGTAAAGCTGTAAAGTTTAAGGTAACGTTGTTTCATAGCAAAACTCCAGTTGCTTTTTTTTTTTTTTTTTTTTCAAATAATTTTTTGATATTTTTTTCATTTCTTCAGGTACTGATAAGAAGTGCTTCGCCAAGACAGACACTTCTAATGAACACCCACAATATATGTTTTCATGGTGAAATTTTATTTATCTGATAACCCCTCTTATCGAAAGCTATGCCATAGCCTTGTGGTTGTAGGGGTGGGAATCAGAGCCCACTGCGTCTTGGGCACAGGATATAAAAGATGGAGCTGCATCCTCTCATTTCTTTGCCTTTAATCTTCCCTATAAAGGGTACCTGGTCACTGCTGGGCGAGCAAAGAGTTTTTCAATTGGTGGTCTGAGCTAGGCTCAAACCACAGCCTTCAGCACTTCACGTTGATATCCCCCTTACAGTAAGTTTTGAACTTTTTTAATATTGAGTTATTAGTGCTAGGGGTTTGTGCTAGTGACTGTTAGTAGGTAAATTTTTAATTGCATTTAGGAGTGTGCTGCTCAGAGAGTAAAACGGTCTTCTGGGAATAGGCATAACTCCAATCCCGAAAATTATTTTTGCTTATTCAGGAAATGTATTGTGCGTACTCATTAGAAGTGCCTCTGCCACGTACTTCTCAGTACCCATAAGATATGTTTTCTTAGAGAAAATCAATTTTACTTATTTCTCCATGAAAATATTATGTTGTGGATACTGATTAAAAGTGCCTAAGCGAGTCAGTTCTAATGAGTACCCACTACATGTTTTCATTTTTCTTCACGAAAACTTTACGACATCATTAAAGCTGTTTCATTACCAAACAAAGTTAGTACACCATTTTGACATAAATGACCCTCATGGGTTGACAAGTGGTAAAATCTGAACTCATCATCATTATTCCCGAAAATTTACAGTTGAGGTATTCATTGGAAGTGAATGCCGCATCAAGGCACTTCTAATGAGTATCGACTACATATATTTTTGTGGAGAAATAGAAAAATATTTATAATTTTTGTTCGAAAAAAATATATGCCTTATCTGAAGCCCAGATCAGCCTGCTTTTCCATGAGCGTTTGTACATATACTGTACAGTGATTAACAATTTTGCAGATAGACAATGAAGGACCTACCATATTTACTATATGTATTCAAACAGACAGGCCTTAGCAAATAGTTTAGACCCAGATGAGACACCGCAGAATGCTGCGTCTCATCAGGGTCTACACTGTTTGCCACCTATCCAACAATTTTTAGACACAACATTGGTTAGTTAATTTTACTTGTTCAAATTTTAGAGGAAATGCCCGAATATTTAGGGTAAATATGGTAATCTGACAACCTGGATGCACAGACTGATCTGGGCTTCTACCAGCATTATATATTTTCGATCCTATTGATCAGAGGACCATTTTAGTACTAGCTAGGCTCCAGTCTGAATATATGTCATTGATTTACAACGTACGTGCAATTCTGGACACAAAAGTTGTTGATGTTGTGGAACTGTACAGTGTATGTTATTTTGTCTGAAAGTGATTTTTTTTTTTATGCCAAATGCTTCATGCTGTTTATGATGGTTATTGATTTTGTAACAAGATGTGAATGAGGTTGAATGGTGGCAGACTAGCTTAATAATTTTATACTGTATTTATCCTATGAAGACAAGGCCTTTGCAAACAGTGTAGACCCAGATCAGATGCCGCATTCTGCATCATCTGATCTGGGTCTACACTGTTTGCCACACATACAGCAATTTTAGACACATTAGCAGGTAGTAAAATGGCTTTGTTCAAAGTTTAGGACATGTAAGGCATTAAGATGTCCCAATATTTGTTGTAAATATGATAACAAACTTCATAAGGCGATCATTTAACTTAACCTTTGAAGCCCTTATCACAACTGCAGCAGATGACATTTTCTTTTGTATTATTCAGAAAATAAGGCTTGGAGTTCCATGTGAATCATTTGCTGGGCAGAGGATTCAAATAGAACGTCAAGTCTTACTTTCTCTGAAAAGTAATAAAGAAAATAGAATGTTATTTGCCACTATATTGCTTAGTATCTTAAGGGTTAAGATTTTTGTTTATTTCTCAGCAAAAAAAAAAACATGTATTGTTTGTACATTGATGTAATGTGTAAATAATAACTTGTGTTCTTAGATCATATGTTTTGACATAGAAATAACAAAAATTATATTCATACTACCATATTTACAGGAAGTAATCGGACACCTCAACTATTTACCAGACTTCTCCTAAAGTTTGAACAAGTCAGTTTGCTACCTGTTGATATGTCTTAAATACTGCTGAATGAGTGGCAAACAGTGTAGACTCTGATCAGATGCTGCATGCTGCATTCTGCAGCATCTGATCTGGGTCTATTCTGTTTGCTCAGGTGTGTCTGTCCAAATACTTAAGGTTAATATGGAACCCATTTTATCTGGTAACATCAAAGACAGAGACCAGATTTTATATCTGTGCTGCTGGATCGTGGTCTACATATAGTATATTCAGGCTACACATATACACAATATATATTAAAATGTGCTGTTAATCTCTGAAGCATGGATCACAACAATAGGAGACAACTTATTTGTGATATTTTTTTCTTTCTTTCTTTATTTGTTTTACAAACTGTAAATCTAGGATCAAATTTTTTCCTTTAAGAGAAGCCTCCAGTGAGAAGAGAGGCAACTGTTTCTATGTCAGAGTTATTTCCCTTGGAGGTGTATTTATTGTTCTTAAGCTTGGCTTGCCACCATGATAATGTCTGTTGGATTTGGTTTAATCATAGCTCCAGATATAAGGGGGTACATAGATAATATTTTTCTTACTTCTCCTCAAAAACATATATTGTGGATACTCATTAGAAGCACTTTGGTAAGGCGCTTCTAATGAGTACCACAACATATATTTTTTATGGAGAAATAAGAAAAGTATCAGTACCTCTAAATTCCGTAGGGGTATCCTGCAGATAAGCTGGGGTATCCAGGTAAAATTTTCTTATTTCACAAAAATTTTATGTTGAGGCACTTCTAATGAGTACTCACATCATATGTTTTTATGGAGATATAAGAAAAATATCAGTACCTTTTTGCTGAGAGATGTTCCCTATTTGGAGCTATGATTTTGGACGAAAGTTTTTCTAGATTTGTACATAGCTTTAAATTCTCATAGTCTTTCAAAAGTAGCTTCATACCTCACTCTTGTTGTAGATTGCCTGAATCAGTAGGCTGGCCATGTTATTGAAAATATTTTATCCTTCTGTGATGAAAACAAACTTTAACAGTACCATAATTTAACTTTTAACCCTTCTCTTGCTAAACATGTCATGCCATGTCTTAGCAAATAGTGTAGATCCAGATCAGTTGGCTTCTGAAGAAGCCAACTGATCTGGATCTGCACTGTTTGACATTAAATATGTGAATTTCATAAAAAACACGGATCAAGTAATCCAATTGGCTGGAAATTAGAACTGGGCATGGCATCAATTTATTCAGCATGAGAAGGGTTAATTAAGAATTTAACACAAATACAAGTTATTAGGGGTAGAGCTTCTACACTGTCTTGGCTATGTTTATTGTAAAATTGCCTTGATTACGCAATAAACCAGAGAAATGTTGAAAACTATTAGTTGATACTGATCAGAACTGGTGTTGTTCCCTGAAGCTGTTCTGAGACTGTGCAGAGATACCTTTGAAATCAGGCATAAAGAAAAATAGATTGTGTTTCTGCTAACCCGACCAACCCAGTTCCAAACACCGACTGCTTTTTTTTTATCAGTAAAAATGCAAAATAAAAAAGTAAAGCTCTGACCCTCAACAAAACACCTGTATTTTCATAAAATTACAGGCCCGAGCCTGTTTTTTTTTCTTGAGAAAAAAATAGAAAAATAAAAAAAAAAGTTTCTCATACCTACAGATAAATTTTTTTTTCAGCATGTTAGCGGAAACACAGCTATTTTTTTTTTACCCCCTCGGTTTAGATGCATGCTGACTGGTGATCTGTTTTTTAGTATGACTGATACCCCTTTTTGCAACAATGGATGTGTCTAAACTCTAAATACACAGACTGATCTGGGCCTAAATTATATGCTTACAGAATCAATGGATACCAAAGTATATATAGATGAATAGAGGCCCTGATCAGACTGCATAGATGCACACACTCATCTGGACCTTTGCTGTTTGCATATGTGAATTATTTTTCCATAAATTGTTTATGATACACATATTTTTAAGTTGCTTGTGTGGGACACTTTTATCTTATCAAATTATATGAAACAACAGAAGAGAAAAGCCCAGGTGATGCCATTGTGAACAGCAAAGACACAGACCAACCCTGCACATATGCTTTTGATAATACTATTGTGAGCCAACCTCGGTAGCTCAGTTGGATGGGCCGTCCGACTGGAGACCAGGAGGTCGCAGGTTCAACCCCCGCCGAGGTCGGCAACATTCTTTCGTGGAGATTGATCATGAAATATTTTCTACGGTCATTCTCTCCCTTCCGCTGATTCAAGAAGGGCAGTTGTCAGTTTCTGGCCGAAGAATGTGCACAATACTGGTTAACCGCTTAGAGGACTAAGCCTGCCCAATAAACGTGTGGTTAGGTAAACTGACCGCGCTCGACATGACCCCATTGGGTTGACTGGGCCAAAAAACCTCAACACAAACAAATAATACTATTGTGAACAACAAAAGCACAGGCACATATGTGCAGGGCTGATCTGGGCCTATGGTGTTCACACACAAAATATGTGAACTCTGTAGGGCCTAAAATGTGAGCATCATACATACATACATACATACATACATACATACATACATACATACATACATACATACATACATACATACATACATACATTTACAAAAGGGTCCTTTTCTTAAGTAGCTCCCTATATATTTCCATATGATAGCCAACATGGGAAAAAGCCCCTTATGTCATCATTATGCGAACAGCGAATGTCCAGATGAGCATGTTCACCAGTGCAGTCTGATCTGGACATTCTCTGTTCATCAACATATACTGCAGTATCCACTGAATCTTTAAGCGGACAATGAAGACCCAGATCAGCCTGTGCTTATGCGCAGGCTGATCTGGGCCTGCATTGTTCGCAAATTATTTAAGGGCCCATTTTGTGCATTGCACATTATATGCTTGCTTTTATGCTAATTTAAGGCTTAGCATCTAGCAAATTTCAGCAGATGACATTTTGAAATATTTTTCTTATTCCAGAAAATAGGTTTTGGCATTTCATGTGAATTGTCTCCAAAGAAATGTGAAAACCTATTTTCTGGGAAAAAATAGAAAATTATGAAAAAAAAATGTTTATGCTGAATTCGCCTATAGACTGGTAAAGGTTAAATTAATTTAACACTGTTTTATAATATCATATCAGAAGATAGATCAACATACTGACTTGTAGCTTTGACCTCATTAGGATATGTCCACTTAACAATCTAGGTATGATCGTCAGCAAATCCTGCATTCCGCGGGAAACAACAAGTAGCTCACCTTTACAAATGATACCTGTTTATGCATTAAACATACACTTATTAACCCATTTATTCTGGAAACTTGCACATGGGTAATTGGCAAACAGTGCAGACCCAGATCAGACACCGCAGAATGCTGTGTCTGATCAGGGTCTACAATGTTTGCTTTAAATACAAGAATTTCTATAAAACCTAGTAATAATAAAAACTAACTAGATACCCTGCTATTGGAAATAGACCAGTCCAAAGAGTTGTAGTAGAAGAGTCCATTTGAATAACATCACAAAAACATACCTATATAATTTTGACCCCCTTAAACCCCACTTTTATATATTAAAACTAGGGTTTACAGGGGTATACATTATTTTTCTTATTTCTGCTCATAAACATAGATTGTGGGTACTCATAAGAACTGCCTCAATGAGGCAGTTTTAACAAGTACCCACAATCTATGTTTTGAGCAGAAATATGAAAAAATATTAGAATTTTTATCTGAAAACTTTCAGTTTTTGGTGTAAAAAAATTCAATATATTTGAATAGGCCTGTTTTCATAATGAAGGGATTAATATTACAATCAAAAAGGTCAAAGCAACAGGTCAGTTTGGTCAGCATATGATTGCAATATTTATCTGTCATTGTCTATATTGTTATATAATGTTGTACCGGTCAGATCCCTATTGTTGTGTGTTGTTGCACCGGACATATCTCCCAAGGTTGTTATTACTGTTGAAGTTTGAATATTCAGCTAGACTTGTGAAGCAAAGAAAAGGACATCAAGAATGTCAAGTCGCAGAGGAGTTGTTAACCCTTGTCATGCTGAATAAATTGCCATGCCCACTTCTAATTTTCAGCCAATCAGATTACTTGATCCAGATGATTGACATGAATTCACATATTTAATGGAAAACAGTGCAGATCCAGATCAGTTGGCTTCTACAGAAGCCACCTGATCTGGATCTACACTGTTTGCAAAGGCAGGGCTATCCGGGCTCAGCAGGACAGGGGTATAAGTAGTATAGGGAGCCACTATGAGAGGCACCCTATACTACTGGTATACGACGAGTATCAGGTGATAATGCTGGGACAATTTTTCTTACTTCTGCATAAAAACATATATTATGGGTACTCATTAGGGGTGCCGCACTTCTAATGAGTACCCATAATATAATGTATTTATTCTAATAAAAGCCTGGGCCCAGTTGTTCAAAACTAACGATGTCGTTAGTTAACGATTCGTTAAAATTTACATCGAGTGATACGCAAATATGCTGAAATTTTTTGCTGAGAAAATGTGAGTAGCTTTTGCAGCAAAAAATATCAGAATATTGTATATTGAATCTGCTAAAACAGTTAACGAAATGACCCTTAACGAGCTCGTTAAGCTAACGACGCTTTGAACAACTGGGCCCTGGTCTCTAATAAACGCCCCCTCCTACTTTTCTAGGAGACAAGAATTACCAGACACATGCAAAATTGACTAAAGACCATCAAAATGTCTTAGTTTTAGCCAAGATCTGACTCAGTACTGTCATTTTATCAGTAATGAATTGCAACACCCCTGGGGAGTATATGAGAATAAATACGGTAAGTTTTATGGAGATCTAGAGAAACTTACTCCAGTATTAATATCAATACTCCTCTTTAAAAACTCTTTTATGGAGATCTAGAGAAACTTACTCCAGTATTAACATCAATACTCCTCTTTTAATTAAAAACTCTGCATTTGACTATTGTAAGAAGGGAATAAGGGATGGATGTATTTTTTTTTGTTGTTGTTTTGATTTTTGTAAATTACTTTGCATGTACTTTATTTGGTCTGTAAACACAAAAGTAAAAAAAAATGTTCCTGGCATGTTGGTACAGGAATTAAGAGAACTGTTTTAAGTTGGTACAGGAATTAAGAGAACTGTTTTAAGTTGGTACAGGAATTAAGAGAACTGTTTCGTTGAATCGCTTTTAAATTCTAAATTTTAAATAGAATATAAATATAATAAATATATACATATCAAAATCATTCATTTGAGCCTACATGACAAAACCTACAGTTAAGCTTGTGCGACCAGCAAAGACTCAGATCAGCCTGCACATCTGTGCAGTCTGATCAGAGTCTTTGCTGATTGTATGTACCATCTACAGCCTACAGGTTATCCAAAGAGGGATGAACAAGAAGCCCTGCCATACTGGGTGGCTGTACAGGCTGATCAGGGCCCAGTTGTTCAAAACTAACGATGTCGTTAGTTAACGATTCGTTAAAATTTACATCGAGTGATACACAAATATGCTGAAATTTTTTGCTGAAAAAATGTGAGTAGCTTTTGCATTGCAAAAGCTACTCACATTTTTTCAGCAAAAAATATCAGAATATTGTGTATTGAATCCGCTAAAACAGTTAACGAAATGACCCTTAACGAGCTTGTTAAGCTAACGACGCTTTGAACAACTGGGCCCTGAGTTTTTGCTGGTCACACAGGTTAATTGCTGGTTTTGTTGTGCGCATTTACAATATTTACCCTGAGTATTCATACGGACATTCCTGCGCAAACATTGGTTTACACCCAGATAAAAGTTCTTCTAAAAAGTGTTGATCAGTGTCTACACTGTATTCTCAGATCAAATTCCTCGTAAAAGAACAGTAAGGTCAGTGTCTACACTGTTTGCCATTCAGTCTGCTCGTTTTAGACATACAACCAAGGAGTCAAATAGACTTTTCCAGTTTTAGAATACAAATGGTAAGCAGTTAACATTTCTGAATATTCAGGGTATTTCTTTCATGTTCCCATTTGATTTTCTGCCACCTGAATATTTGGACACATAAATCCCTTATCGTATTTGTGCAAAAAATTTGAACAAGTCCATTTTACTACCCATTGATGTGTCTAAAAACTGCTGGTTGAGTAGCAAACAGTGCAAACCCTGATCAAATGCCCCATTCTGTTTGCTCAGGCCTCTCTGTCCCAGGCTTGGCATAAATTATATATATAATTCAATAGCTCTACACATAACCCTTAATATGGATATTTTTTGATTTTCTTAACAAAATCATGTCTTGTGAGTATTCATGAGAATAATTTCTGCAAGATGATTCCAGTAAGTTCCAGCAAGAGAAATAAGAAAACAAATTTCTATATCCTGATATCTGGATCTGTAATATGGTTAAAGCAGAAGATGGCTTTTTTTTTTTTTTTTTCTTTCTTTCTTTTTTTTTAGCTTATCTGTACGAAAGTACAGGTGTAGCTATTGTAGCCACCATGTTTTTGGTTAAAGTTTTTAACTAAAGTTTTTGGTTTAAGTTTTTAAAAGGCTTTGTCTCCAGAGGATGGAAGTAGTTTATATTTGCCCTGATGTTAGATACTGGCCTGAAGTTCTATGCTGTACCATCCTGACCCACATGAATGAACCTTGATGTCAAGATCACAGACTTCGAAAATAATTTATGTTAAAGTTTTCAGAGGTAAAGCATGATTCAGGTGAGCTACACTGTCCTGTAACAGCTCTTGTTCATTTTAAAAGCAAAATGTTTATTTCTTAGGACCCTGGGTAAAATTTTCAGCAGAAGACATATTGAAGTATTTTTCTAATTTTTCCCAGAAAGCAGGTTTTGGCATTTCATGCAAATTGTCTCCACTAGAGACAATCTGCATGAAATGTCAAAACCTGTTTTCTCAGAAAAATAAGAAAAATATCAATTTATTGTCTGCTGAATTAGACCAGAGAGTGGATAAGGTTAAATAAGATTGTTTTCCAAATATTATTGCATGATGTATGTTATTAAGTTCTGATAATCTTGGTTTTTACCATATATAGTGACTTTAGTCATAGGTACTTTTTCTCATTTTTTCCAAGCATGTTTAAGCCTTCAGGCGTCAGTAACAACTGCAGCAGACGACATTTTGATTTTTTTTAATACAAATTTATATATTTTTCAGAGTGAATAAGACTTGACATTTCATGTGAGACTGGGGGTGGTCGGGTGGTGCGAAGGTGCTGTGTATCTTAGATCACTGGGGCGTCCAACTGATATTGGCTTACAGTTGGGCAAGGCCTGCTATCCTTGTAGTGGGTAAGGGTAGAGGGGGAATGTTTTTATTTCTTCTATTTCTTCACTTTCATTCCTGTTCCTCTTTCTTCCCTGTCCCTCTCTTTCATCTCCTCTACTCTCTCTTCTATCTCTTTTCTCCCTTTCTCTGGGAGACGACACAAAATGACCCTCAAGGGTTGACGTGTCATTAAACCCCAACACAATCAAAAAAAAATTCATGTGAGACTATTCAGATGAAATATCAACTCATATTTTCACTGAAAAGTAAAAAGAAATGAGAATGGTGTTTGCTGCAAATTTTTCTGGCACTTTAAGGATCAAATAAATCAATATAGGTTAACCCTTGTCCTGCTGAACCCGAATATGTCATACCTTTGCAAACAGTGTAGATCAAGATCAGTTGGCTTCTGAAGAAGCCAACTGATCTGGATCTGCACTGTTTGTCATTAAGTATGTGAATTTGTATCAGCAACTTGAATCAAATAATTCGACTGGCTGACAATTAGAAATGGGCATGGCATCTTAATTTATTCAACATGAAAAGGGTTAAGGTATTGTTAATTATTTTGTTGTTTTGTATGCTGTTGTATATGTTAATGATGTAAAGTAGGCTGTGACGCGAATAAATCAGGGAACAATGTTGGTTGTTGTTCTTTCATTATTCAGACTCCACCTCAGTTCAGTATTTAAAGTCAGGGATCAGGTAAAAGATGTAGGGTATTTGATCTTAACTCCTACCCAAATTCATAGCGCGCTTCTGACTGCTGATCAGGAGGCGGAAAATCAGAATCCCGTCTTGGCCACATAACTCATGAAGATTGATCATTCTGCCCCTTCTGCTTATTGAGGAAAGGCAGTTGTCAGTTACTGGCAAAATTATGTGCACCAGTATTGGTTAACCACTTGGAGGACTAAGCCTGCCGGTGTGTACCATATTTACCATATGTATTTGGACCAACAGGCTGACCAAACAGTGTAGACTCAGTTGAGATGCTGTTTGCCACTCATCTACGTAGCAATTTTCAGACACAAATTAGTGGTAAATTGTACTAGTCCAAATTTTAGAACAAGTATGGTAAGGAGTTGAGGTGTCCGAATAGGTTAAATACTGTAGTTCAACTGACTGGCTGGACTTGACTTTAACAGTGTTGACTGGGCCATAAATCTTGGACCCAGCTCCTCAACCTCTTACTGTACTTATCCTAAAATTTGACCAGTGGCAGTGAACTTCAACCACAACGTGTGAAAACCACCTGAAAGAAGTTCAAGGAGCTGCTACCAGTTCTCTCTTCATGCCACCTCTCTTTCAAGACACGTGGCCATGTGTACAGCTCTTGTGTGCGGAGCGCAATGCTCCATGCCAGTGAGACTTGGCCATTGACAAAACCAAACCTCCAATATCTGCAGCGGAATGACAGGGCAATGATCAGACAGATCTGCAACGTTGGGCCGCAAGTCATTGTCACAACCAGGTCCAGTGAGCTACTTGCACGGCTTGGCATTGAGGATCTGGACATCATTCTGAAGGAGAGAAGGCTCTGCTGGTATGGACATGTGGAACGCTCTGATGGTGCAGTCAAGACAGCCTTTCACATACAGGTTGAGGGAAAGCATGGGCCGGGGAGGCCCAAGATGATATGGAAGCAGCTGACAGAGAGGGATTGCAGAGAAGCTCTCGGCTGTCAATCCTCATGATAGAAATATGTGGAGATCTGGTGTGAGATCTGCCATGCATGCAGCAAGCCAGCTTTTTGGAAGGGGGCCCACTGATGTGGATGTTGTCCCTGTTAATCAAAAATCTGATTATGATGATGATGATGATTGATCTGGCCCCGAGATTATAAAGCTTTTTTCATGCTCAGTTCAGCTGAGCATGAATTTTTCTCTGCAAATAAATATGAAAATGCCAACATAGTTGGCATTTTCATATTTATTAGCAGAAAAATTTTCATGCTCAGCTATGTTTAGCAAGAAAGAATTTGCAGTTATTAGTAATTTGAGATTTGTTAGCAGGACAAATTTTATGCTCAGCTGAGTTAACAAGAAAAAAGTTTTATAATCTCGGAGCCAGATACCAGTTGGTGATAGGATGGTGGTAAGGGTGTACCATACACTTAATAGCAGGTGGGTGAAGGGGGCATGTTATTATTTCTTCTGTATCTGCAGTCATTTGCTTTTTCCCTCATCAGTCTCTGTTTCTCTCTTTCCTCTTCTCTACAAGATCTGTCCCATTTTTCCCTTTCCCTTGGAGATGATACAAAACTACTCACAAGGACTGACCTCATTAAGCAAGGACTGTTCTATGTGTCAGCCGGATCTACATACACTCTGTTTGGGCTTGTCTGTCCCAGTACTTAGGGTATACAATAACTGGTTACGGAATTTACCCTAAGTATTCGGGCACCTTGACTCCTTACCATACTTGTTTTAAAATTTGAACAAGTACAATTTACTACCCGATTTGTGTCTAAAAATTGCTAGATGAGTGGCAAACAGTGTAGACCCTGATGAGACGCCACATTCTGTGGCGTCTCATCTGGGTTTACACTGTGTACTCAGGCCTGTCTGTCCACATACGGTAAATACGGTATTTAGCCTTGATGGGGAAAAAGACATTTTTTTTAAACTCTCTAGAAGTTTCTAATTCACTAACAATTTTATGACCATCAGATGTTTTAAAATTATTGTAAAATGCAAAAGTCCTTTTGAAAAATCTATGCAAGAACTAGTTAGTTCATCTGACCCCAAGTATCTGTGTCCGTTTGTCATCTAATGACCTTGTTTGTTTAGATCTGTAGAGACTGCTAAAGATTAATACAAGATAATACATCAAATTAGGATCATTTAAGCGTTTCACTAAGCCTCATTTAACAAAACATTAGTGTTCCACAACATCAGAAAACAACAACGTAGACTAGCTACTAGTCTGATAATAAGAGTCTGGTCATCTGGTCATTTTTTTTTTTTATTAAAAGTGTCAACTTCTTAACCCTTGTCCTGCTGAATAAATTAAGATGCAAAAAACAGAGCCAGTGTAGTTTTTTTTTTTTTTTTTTTTTTTTTCTTTCTTCGTCCGCACGTTACAGATTGTGACCCTGTCTTGCATCAACAAAAACAATAACACTTTTCGGCTAACTTTGAAAATTAAGCAATTGCCATGACCGTTTCTAGGCAGTGCCTAAATTCATATTACATGTATATGACCTGTTGTATGACACACAAACGATTAACTTGGGCAACGGATTCTGACCAGCGTTCTGTAGGGCCCTTTTTCTACGTTGCGAACCATTTATAACTGTCATATGATGTACATTTCAATATGACGAACATATTAAAAGTTCAATGTAACTTGAGGCGAGACAATAGAAAATTTGTTTTATGATATGCGCACATGCACATTACTGCAATTATCTGAACAGACGGTCCAAGAATAGCCTGTGCATCAGTATAATCTGGTTAGGGAGTTCTTTATCCTCGCTATATTTTATAGCATACAATGATTCTGTTAACGGTTAGCGAAGGCCCTGATCAGACTGCGCGGATGCGCATGCTAATCTCGGTCTTCGTTGTTCGCATATGGTATAAGACCGTTTCCACACATAGAACACCATATAACTGATCAGGGCATTCGCGAACCTTTGGAGTTTCTAAATTTTAGCAGGTAACGTAATTAACGCAGCGATTTCGACCGTTGAGCTACCACTTTGGCATGTCTCCCATGTTTTTTGGAAGTAAACATCACGAAAACATGCCTATATAATTTCGACCCCCTTAAACCCCACTTTTATATAGTAAAACTGGGGTTTACAGGGGTACACATTATTCTTCTATCTGCTCAAAAACATAGATTGTGGGTACTCGTTAGAACCGCCTCGCCGAGGCGGTTCTAACGAGTACCCACAATCTATGTTTTGAGCAGAAATATGAAAAATATCAGATTTTTTTTATCTGAAAATTTTCCTATTTTGGTTGTAAAATGTTCAATATATTTGAATAGGCGTGTTTTCGTGATGTATTCTCATTCATTAATGCATCGATCTTCCTCATTGGAATTTTGTTCTATTCTTCTAACAATTCATTTCTCAGCTGGGCTAGAGTGAGAGGGGTATCCCGGCGCCTCCGTACCCTTCTGTCCAATTCGTCTCATAGATGCTTAATCGATAATGTTTAATCTCTGTATGGTGACCAGTCGAGTAGGTGAAGGTATGTTACGACAAACTTGGGCATTATCATATGTCGTTGCTGCACAAGAAGGACTACGACGGGGCGGAGGACTTCATCCCTGAACCTTACTACTGATAAATTGCCCGCTATCACAACCAACTATGACTTTACACCATGCCTCCCCAGACCATAACAGAACCGCCCCAAATATATCCCTCTTCACAACGCAAGCGTCGGCGAAGCGTTCCCGAAGTTAAACGTGGAGTCGACCAAATGGGCGAAAAAGAGTGAAACGGTACTCGTCAGTAAAAATGACACGTCGCCATTGCCTTACCGGAAATCTTCTCGGTTGCGTGGGTGGGGTGGGGGAGGGGAAATGGGGGAGGGGTAGGGGGGAGCATGTGCCGTCAACCACGTCATGCGACGTGGCCGAGTCAGGGGCGGAATGACATACGGACAGCATGCCCGAATACCAGCCTCGCGCTTTTTGCATAGCTGCGGAAAGAACAGGGTGAACATAATTTTCTAACCACACCGCAGGGAAGGGGGTGGGGGGTGGGGGGGGGGGAGGGAGTGTGTGGGAGGGGGTGGGTACCCTGAATTTTGTCTGCTTCATAGGCTGGAACTGGTTTTTTTTTTGGAGGGTATAGAATTTTGAATTTTACTATTTTTTGGGTTTGGGTTTGGGGGGAAAAGTGGTTATTTTTTGGGGTATTGGCCATTTGCAGATATCTTTTGGGGGTCACTTTCAAACTGACTATTTTTTTTTCTTGGTAAACACTAGACGCAGCCTCGGGGTAACTTGGGTGTAATTGTGGTACGGGTGTGCGAGCCAGTATTTCGAAACCTACCCCATTCATGTACCTGGCCTTTGAACACAAACAACAAAAAAAAGACAAAAAAAAAAAAAAAAAAAAAAAAAAAAACGGACCCATTCATATACTCGATCGTCTGAAATGCTGACCTAGTCATATACTGCCCTTTGAGCTTTATACCCATTCATATAGAATCTACTCTTCGCTGTTTGCATACGTGTTAACAAATAAAAAATACAAATGTAATTCACAAATTCATTTATCAGCTTGTACACTGGCACTCATTTGTAAACTAACTCAGCTGTCTAACCCAGCTTCCTAGTGGACTAATCTATCTTTATCACTTGGACGAGTCTATTCTTTAAAAAGTAGGGCCTTTCATATACCAATCAAGAAAAATCAGGTCAGTCATATATTTTTGTTGGAAGAAGGGGGCTAATCATATACCTGGCAGCGCTGAATAAGGGGTCATTCGGCACGCAAATCCGTACTATACCATACCTCTCCCCCCTCCCCACCCACCCGCGCCCCTAAACCTTGCCTTGAAGGTTGGCTTTTTCGTCTAGAGATCTTTCTAATGTTTGTATTACAGCATTTTTTCTTGTGTCTCATGACAATGTAATAATATGATATATAGGATAATCTCAAATAACAATCTGTGATTTTTTTAAACTATGTTATACTTGTATGCTTTTCTCTGATATTCGATTTAAACTGTATGATAAATGCATGCACATCTGTGATTCTGTTGATCTACCGTTGTTTGTCGTAGTAGAAGCCCTACAGGGCTTATGTTGTGTCATGTTTCACATATACGACTTGAAATAAATATTCTCTCTCTGTATCTGTATCTTCGGACATGTGCGCTCAACTAAGGTTCAAATTAACCTGCGCATCCGTGTATTCTTATCTGAGACAGTGTTGTCGGTCTGAACAAATGTTGCATCCTTGGCTATCCGAATTGCGCCTAATGAGGAACTGATCAGACTGCGCAAAGTCGTAGGCTGGTCTTTATCTTTGCTGTGAGCACATGTCCGAAGGTACGTTGTCAGACGTTGCGACTCGTGTGTAATGTTTGTTTGTGTTGAGGTTTTACGGCCCAGTCAACCCAATGGGGTCATGTCGAGCGCGGTCAGTTTACCTAACCACACGTTTACTGGGCAGGCTTAGTCCTCTAAGCTGTTAACCAGTATTGTGCGCATTCTTTCGCCAGAAACTGACAACTGCCCTTCTTGTATGTATGTATGCTATGTATGTATGCGCGCACGTACGCGCATGTGAGCGCGAGTGTTAGCAATGATAATTTGTTTAATGCTTAGCACTCTGGGCAAAAATTTCGGCAGACGACATTTTGATATTTTCTTATTTTTCCCAGAAAATAGGTTTTGATATTTCTTGCAAAATGGAGACAATTTGCATGAAATGTCAAATCCATTTTTCTGAGAAAGAAAAATAAGAAAAATATCATCAATATGTCGTCTGCTGACTTAGCCCAGAAAGTGGTAACGGTCAATGAACATTATATATGAATCATATATATTGTGTATGTACAAATATGCTTATATTATACAAGAAATGAACATTTAAACTAATGAATATTTCAGACTAGGGAAGAGCCGCGGTTTTACGGAATTTTCCGAACAATGTTACGAAATTTCCCGATGACGTCGTTAATTTATGTGTATGTTTACACACTTCACTGATCTGCCAAGGAAGTAGCCGACAGAGAACACAGTTGTTCCAGTTTGAAATTATTCGCGTTTCCTTCAGCTTGGCTTCAGATAGAATCTTTGAAATGGAACAGGATAATTATTCAGTTAATATTAATTGTGTTGTTTCCGGAGTTTTTAAACAACGGTTGAAAAAGTCGGGTCACAGCTGGCAAACGTCTCCAGTAGAAATCTGTCGAAACAACAAAGTGATTGACACAGTGTGTAAACTTTGTGACGAGTTCGAAACAAGATATGAAAATGTTTTCCGCAAACTTGGACATGAATTCAATGATACAGACTTGAATGCAGACAGTTTCTATTCCGTGTTAGATCACATGCACGAAGATGGTTTAAATTGGGGTCGAGTAACAGGAATTTTGACATTTGCCAGTGTTATGGCTGTGTTGGCCATGGACAAAAGTAAAGACTATCAAGTTGAACTAATAAGAGACTGGACTTGTTCTTATATGCAGTCACAAATTGATCCATGGATGAAAAAAAATAACGGATGGGTAGGTATATTTACCCTCGGTTTTGGGACAGTACTGGCACATCAACTTTCCATGATGTCCTAAATTTGAAATATCATATTTACCCTAAGTGTTGGTACCATATCTACTTACCATACTTGTCTTAAAACTTGAAATAGTCCATTTTACTACCTGTTGATGTATCTGAAATATTGCTGTATGTGTCAAAAAGTGTAGACCCTGATCATATGCTGCATTCTGCAGCATCTGATCTGGGTCTGCACTGTTTGCAACTACGTGTCTGTCCCAGTACTTAGAGTTATTATGGTAGTCCATTCTGCTACCTGTTGTTGTGTCCAAATATTGCTGTATGTATGGAAAATAGTGTGTATACCATGATCTGGGTCTACACTGTTTGCAAAGCTCTGTCCATCCCAATACTTACCGTTATTACGATATTAAAATGAGGTGATTTCAAACCTGCATGGCTGTCCTTTCTTGAGTGCACCTGCTGGGTTTGCATTTTGTGTTCAGGTTACATTTAACAGGTAAAGGAAAGTTAGATTTGGAAACAGGGTCACTGTTTACTGTGCACTTGGCTGTAAACATGGAGCTTTCTGGAATCAAAAGAAGCAGCTACATGTACAAAATAATTTGTCCTCATATCTGCTTAAACACAAGATCGTCAAAACGTGCCATTTTAATTCTCTGGCATCCGTGTGGCTAAGCAGTTGTTCACAAAGTCCCTGGGTTTGAATATTGCTAAAGCCTAGAAGCCGAATTCAGCTATGCACTACATTTATAGGGCCTTTCATTATCATCTTGATACAACAAAATTATGTTGATAGGGGTGTAAAAGTACTAAAACACCAAATCACAAAATCTGCAGACTCAAAAAAGACAAATTTGGTCATGTTTGATCCATACCCAGAGTTCTCATTAACTCCAGATTTGGAGTAAGTTACTCCAACTTTTCATTTCTGACTCCAACTTTTTGGAAAGTCTCAATAGAAAAGTATGGTAAAACTCCAACTTTTTCTGGACAACAGCATTTTACTCCAATTTTCAAAATCCTAGTGAGAACCCTGCATACCAGACTTATGAGTCATGCCCTTTGTGGTGCCTACAGGCCCTAAACTGTATCTGTTACTCATGCCCGGTAGATCTTCGGAAATCCTATTAAGAAGGTAGTTCATCATAGTGGGAAGCATGGGCACGCCTCATTTCCCGTAGTGGGCCCTAGGAGCTGTCCTTATCGTCTTCCATTTCCATTGAAAGGACTTACAAGTTGAACCCAGGACTTTGAACTTACTTTTCTTCCCTTCCAGAGTGAGAAAGGAAACATTTAAAGCATGTGGTGCCTAGGCCCTTAACTCTGATGTACATATATCAGTACAAACATTCCGAGCAATCATGCATGTACATGTAGTTTACTGCCTGTGTGTGCCTGTGTGGAATAGAATTTGTCATTCTTCATACATGTAACTCTTGATAAAGTGTGGGTTTTTTTTTGTTTTGTTTTTTTTCAGTCAAAAAGTACTGATAATTTTCTTATTTGTCCATGATAGCATGTTGTGAGTACTCATTAGAAGTGCCTGGACTCAATAGGAATTACAGTCAAAACGGCCCCAAGTCAAAACGGCCCCAAGTCAGAAGGGCCCCTATTTGGTTAAAACGGCCTCATAAATTGGTCAAAACGGCCCCACATCCCAAAAATGAAGGTCAAAACGGCCCCAAGTCAAAACGGTTCTATTTTTTTTTTTTTTTTTTTTTTTTTTTTTTTGTAAATGCATAGACAAACAGACGGACAACTTAGTGTTTAGAAGTAGGAAATACTTGTAATGGCAAAATTATGTATATACTTGTAAATAACAATGAAACAGGTGAGTGTTATGTTATATAAGCAATGAAATGTAATAAAATAAATTGTTTTCTTTTGTTATAAAAAACAGTTAATTGCAAATAATTACCATTTGATTATTATTATATACTCATATCATATCATAATCGGATTTTTGATTAACATACAGGGGCAACATCCACATCAGTGGGCCCCCCAATGGCTTATTGCACGCATGGCAGATCTCACACCAGATCTCCAGGTACGTCTATCATGAGGGTTGATAGCCGAGAGCTTCCACACTCTGCAAGCCCTCCCTGTCAGCTGCTTCCATGTCATCTTGGGCCTCCAAGGCCCACGCTTTCCATCAACCTGTATGTCAAAGGCTGTCTTGACTGCACTACTGGAGCGTTCCACATGTACATACCATCGGAGTCTTCTCTCCTTCAGAATGAGGTCCAGATCCTCAATGCCAAGTCGCACAAGTAGCTCATTGGATCTGATGGTGACAATTTCTTGCGGCCTGACATTGCAGATCTGTCTGATCATTGCCCTGTCATTTCGCTGCAGACGCTGGGGTTTTGGCTTTGTCAATGTCTAAGTCTCGCTGGCATGGAGCATAGCGCTCCGCACACAAGAGCTGTACACACGGCCACGTGTTTTGAAAGAGAGGTGGTGTGAAGAGAGAACTGGTAGCAGATCCTTGAACTTCTTCCAGGCGGTTTTCACACATGTTGTGGTTGAAAGTTCACAGCCACCTGCTGCTGAGAGCATGTCTCCTAGGTAGCAAAAGGAAGCTACCACCTCAGGGTTGTCAGGGTCTTTTTTCAAGCGCCTTTGTAATTTCCTGACCAGTACCTGGTGTCCTTGCCCTTGATTGTGCGACAGTTGCCACCACAGCATCTGGTCTCCTGAATGCAGCAGACATCCACTTTCCTGCGGGATAGTGTTTCCACTACCTCGCAAACTCTTCCTCTCAGGGTGTTCACACTGAGTGTTCCCACCCTGAATTTCCTCAGTTGCTTGCTTGATTCGCTACAATGGCCTGACCCTGCCTCCCACACCTGACAGGAGGCCTAGCCGGAGACGTTACCAACAGAACTTTGCTGTCTGTTGGCATCGCCTAACTGTGTACCTATTCTTCTGCTTTCCATATAACATTTTGGAACAACTGTTTTTACGGGATCGCCTGTCCTAGCTGACATCCCAATTCAGTTCTTTTACGGCATCTGAGCATGCACGCCATTCCCGCACTCGGGCAGTGTGCTTTGCCGTTGTCCTTATAAAGAAAGGATCGTCCACCAAACCACAATAGTTAGAACACCAAGCCATTGGTCTGTAAATGACTGCTGCCTAGCTCTGCCACTCAGGTTGTGGCAGCCTAGTAACCCTGAAGGTGGGGAGGCAACTGTGATAGAGGGCAGCCTCACATTCCCACACTCATGTTGAGTGTCACAGCTGGATACAGTTTTATGTCATACCCAGGACTATACTATAACAATAATCACAGAAGTGTGAAACAAGACCAAATTGAAGATGTTTTCAAACTTCCTTGTTATTACCAAGCTTTCTTTGCTTTTTAACTCGAAATAGCCATTATCTACATTTTTAATTAGTGACATTTGCTTAGCCATCATATGTCATAATCAAGTCTGGATACTGGAATACTCGCATACTGCAACTCTATTGTGTTAAACAAAAACGGAATCTTGTTATCTATATTACTTGTATTATTTATTTTACTGCAATTTGAATAGTGAATAATAAAATGTGAATTGTGTATTTGTTTTATTTGCCTTAACAGCTATTATGAATCAATCCGCGTCAGAAAGGATCAGCGCCCAAAAATGATCCCATTTTCGACGATTTTCCCTACAAAAAAAGTTAATTTAGACAAGATATATTCAGATGAAATTGATTAGCGCTGAAAAATGCATTTACATACATTATTCTTTACTTAAATCCTAAGTCGAATTTGGGGCCGTTTTTTGGGGGTCGTTTTGACCAATCTGCAACTGCAGTTGGGGCCGTTTTGACCAATTTGGGGCCGTTTTGACTTGGGGCCGTTTTGACTAGGGGCCGTTTTGACCTGATACCCTCAATAGAAGTGCCTCATAACATACATGTATGTTTTCATGGACAAATAAGAAGAAAATATTTTCCTGATACGGTTACCTTTCTTATCTAGAGCTAGGATTGTTGCAAAATCATATATAGAGGATCGTTGTTTTCTTATAGGCAATGCAAGCAAGGGTAATTTGGTCAAGTTCCCCCAGTGTCTGTCCAAGAGTGTGCCAGCTTTGCAAGAAATGCCAGTCACAACTGTGGCAGGTGATCCCTTTTTTTTCATCTTATTTTTTATAGGAAATAAGTCATGCTATTTCATGTGAATGCATTGAAGATTATTCAAATGAAATGTCTTCAAGACTTATTTCTAAAAAGAAAAAAAGAAAAAAAGATGAAATGTTTTCAAGACTTATTTCTAAAAGAAAAAAAATCAGAATTGCCTGTGATACTAATTTTGCTTTTCATAGTTCATTGGTATACAGCCCTCAGTCTAAGAGAGAAGTTGAGGAGCATTTCATTTTCTTGGGTTATAATTTACAACCAATAAACAGGGAGCAGTTTGGGACCAGTTTTCTGAAGAAAAAAAAAGAGAAAATTATATAAATTGTTTCAGTGAGATAAATATTCCTTGGACCTCCTAATTGATCCTCTGAGATCCTCTCGAGATGGCCTATTCTTTATCAGAATAAATTTTCTTTTTCTATTTGGTTATTTTAGATTAGGGTTACAGCTTAATTGTTTCTGTATTGGTATTTTGCATTATTTGCTCAGGACTATCTATCCCTAATTTGGGTAACTATGGTAATCAAGAGTACAGGGATAGTTCTCTGGGAATGTCTTGGTATGGTCTTTGTCATTTTACAGTGACCTAGTAGAGGACTTGTTAGGGTGACTTATTTGATGATAATCCTGGGACAATTTTTCTTATTTCTCCATAAAAACATATGTTGTTGGTACTCATTTAATGGCTTCATTGAGGTACTTCTAACAAGTACACACAACATATTCATAAGTTCTTTTGTTTTGTTTTTTTGAGAAATAAGATCTACCTACAACTTATCACCAAATACTCTTAAACAAGTCCTTTGGTAATACTTGTGAACTTGTCATATTAACCCTTAGAATGCTAATCACAACAATTCTCGTCTGCTTTGTCATCTGCTTGTGACTTCAAAAGTCATTTTTGCAAACAGTGTGGACCCAGAGCAGAGTGAGGCTGCAGTCTAATCAGGGTCCACACTGTTTGCCTGTATGCAAAAATCGGTTTGAAAAGTTTGCAAGAATATTCAGCAGACAACATTAACAGACGACATTTTCAGATGCAGGTTTTCTTGGCATTTTAAGGGTTAAACATTTCAAATGGTTTGAGAGCGCTTGTCCCTGGGCCTGTTAATATTATTTACATGTAACATTGCTCAAAATGAATTTCATCCATTAATCTCTATTGGGAACCTTTCAAATATTCTTGACAAGCCCTCAAATATTTTACTTAACTTGGCAAAGTTTGAATAAATAGTTCGATAAATAAAACACCCAAGGTTCTACAAATGAATGTGTGGTTTAAACCTGTGACGTTTTTCCCTGATACATTTATGTGGTTCAATAGTTGAAACACAATAGAACTGCTTTGCATAGTGAATTGAATGAAATATCAAACCATGAATTGTTGACATTTTTTGTTTGAGGTTTGGAACCTGTCCAAGATAAAATTGCTTTAAATGTGTCTGTCACTATTTTTAACTACATGTACATGTATAATAATAGAACTGGAATAGCAAAAGTACTTCTGACTTTTTCAGGAATTTTGAACCTTTTTATCTTTTCCTTTTCCAGATTGAGATGTTTCTACTGGTCTGTGAAAACTGATATTGGTTAGAAAATTCAAAGTACATGTACATGTATTAACTTAATCCACCTTAGTCAGGGAAACCCCCCAAAATGGTATTAATTGGCAAATAGTTCAGACCTAGATCAGATGCTGCAGACCAGAGTCCACACTATTTGCATTTAAAAACAGGAATTTCTGTAAACCAGCTAGTATTAATAGAAAAACTAAGTAAAAAAATGTACATGTAGATAGCTTGCTGTTGGAAATTGACTGGTCCAGATAGTTGTGGTAGAGTATAATCCACTTGACATAGATGGGTTAATGACGAATGGTTGGAAAATCATCAGTTTTGAATTACCTCCCTTTGGAGTTAGAGTAAATTAAACTACAGTGTAATTTCATTCAGTGAATGTTTACAGGCCATCTATTCAGTAGAGACAGATATGAAATTATCCCCTCACTATAGCGATGGAGATATTGTGATTGCATCTGACCGTCTGTCATACTATCACCTCCTAAACCACCGGGGGGGAATTTAACCAAACTTGCTACCCAGTCAGCATTCTACGTAAATCTATATCGGGTCGTCATCGGCCCGTCAGGGTAGCTGACGGGCCGATGACTGCCCGATATAGATTTACGCAGAATGCTAGCTGGGTACATGACTTCCCCTCATGGTACGTTGTGTGAGAGCAAGTCTGTATGTCCAGTAGTCCACCAGTCCGTCATGCTGTTAGCAACATTAGCATGTAGCTAGGGATTTTATTATGGTGTGCCATCAACTGCACATTCTGGTTTCCTTTTTCATTTGCTTGTGTAAGAATTAAGATTTATATCCGAACTGAATACACATGTAGCAAATGGCAAAATTTCAACAGAATTGCTTGGGATCGTTATGGTCAATGTATTTGTCACTCAAACCCCATAGCAAGAGATTCTTACTTTCAACAGAATTGCTTAGGATCATTACGGTCAATGTATTTGTCGCTCAAACCGCATAGCAAGAGATTCTTACTTTCAAACACTTTTCAGTGAAGTTTACTGAAAGTCTTGAATTTTGTAATAAGGACTTTAAAGGACTGTCCTATTTATCTTACCTTTTTGCACAAAAATTAAGAGACATATCCATGGTGTGGGTATCAGCATCCAGAAAAAGGACTGATTTTTATTTTTCATATTTAGCATTTTAAAGACTTACATGTACATGTAAATGATTGGAGAAATATGTGTACATGTATAATCTAACTGTGTATCCAGTCTGTCCAAACTCTTACATAGCTCCAGATAATAGACTGGCTCCAGTCTCCAGTGACTAAAAATTATTCTTATAACCTGTTTGATAATCAACTAGAATAAAACCAAAATAATCATGACTATAAAGTCATTGATTATAATTTGGTCTTATTTTAGTGGATTATCAAAGAGGATTATAAGAATAAATATTTAGTTGCTGGACACTAGATCCAGTCTACTCCAGATACATGTAAGTGTGGGAGTGTGGGTGTCCACATGTTACATATGTAGTTTTTTTATTTCTGCTTGAAAACATATACGTTTTGTGGGCACTCATTAGAAGAGCCTTGATACTAACCCTACGTCGCACCCCCCCCCCCCCCCCCCCCCCACCCACACACACACACCCCATCCACTCCACCAAAAAAGTGACTGTGTCCTTAGGATGCAATGCAGCATTTTGTGTTTGTTGCAATAAGCCATTAAATGAAATGTGATAGCCTTGATCAAGGTTGGCAAAATGCCGGCAAATATGAGTATTTTCCATGCCGGTGGTATTTACCGGCAAATACTGGTAAATGCCGGCAAATACTGGAAATTGGCATTTACCACCCTGGAAGTAAGACAAAACCCTACCCTCAGTATCAACCTATGGACAATGTCTGTAATAGGGGCTACATAGTTGACTTAGTATTTACATTATACTGATTGCAGTTTAACTCTGGTTTAAGTTTACTTTAATATTAAATTCAGTTAAGTGAAATCTAGAGAAAAAAAAGCCTGTTTCATACCTGCCAAAGTACTCATCAGGTGGCTTGTGGCTACCACTACAGGTTTTTATTTTTACTTTTTCTTTCTTTTCATTCTTTTTTTTCTTTTGTTTTTTGTTTTTTAATCTTTTTTTTTCTTTTTTAATTTTTTTTTTGTATCTTTTCATTTTTATTTTTTTTTTTTTTAACTTTTTTTATCTTTTTTTTTTTTTTTTCTTCAATATTTTCAATAACACCTTTTTACTTTCACCTAGACTTATTGTCTATATGCATTCATTTATGACATCTTGCCCCTGGCTATCAAGTACCCTCTTGAACAAACAATTGTCCTGGGATTTGTTGTTTTAGTAATTAGACCATACAGGTAGTCTTGCTAATTACATGTACATTAAAACTCCTAAAAATTTCGAATATAGTAAAGTGATGTAAATATCCTAAACTTTGCAAAACATACTTTTACCATACAGAAGTGTGTTTAAAAGATGCAGATGGCCTGGCAAACATTTAAGATCCTGATCAGACTGTTCAGTATGATCTTGGTCTGCTCTTTTTGACATGGTCTGCCAGCACAAAAACTTAGGGTCATTATGGTAAATGTCAGTGGCCAGGTGCACAGGTGAATTTCTACTATTGAGATAAAGGCCTACATGATTTTTTTTTTAATTAAAGACCATTTGTTGCTTAAATAATTTCAAAATTTTTGTCTTAGATTCACTTTTTGGCAGTGTTACATGTTTATATTGAGATTTCTTCTACTCTTCAGGGTGGTAACCTTATATAATTAATGATTTTAACATTCTTACTCATCTAGTTTGCTTATACTATTTCAATGCAACTTGTTTAAAGACTTCTGCAGTTTTTTAAGGCCAAAAAAATTTCAGTTTGCCGGTATTTGCCAGTATTTGCCGCTTGAGGAGTATTTTCCAGACCGGTAAATACTGGCAAATGCCACTGGTAAATACCGGGGGTGGAATTTGCCGCCCAACCTTGGCCTTGATAAAATACAAGATCAATGTACAATGTGGTCAGTCTCATTATGACATATGGCAGATATGGTCATAATGATTATTGCGACAAGTCGGTAATTGCATAGTTTTAAATTTCTCGCCTAACAGCTCGAAATTTAAAACTATACAATAATTAATTATGTATTTTTCAAATATGAGACCTACTTTTATCTAGGCTAAGCAAGTAAATTGGTGTCATTGCAAATAAACTGTTTAGACCTTGGTGTGTTGACAAGTAAATATTTTCCTAGGTTAAGGTCAGAAAATTCACATGAAAAGAGTCTGAATAAAATTAATCATTTTATTCAGAGTCAGTGGAGCAAAAATAAACCCATTAAGGATGTGCATGCAATTTAATCTGCCTATTTTCTGGTATGACTGTGGGGTGGCAGTATATGTACATATACAGTGTATGAACATTCTGAATTTCTACAAAAATAGGCTTTGACATTTCATGTAAATTTTACTAAAAGAGACAATTTGCATGAAATGTCAAAGTTTATTTTTGTAGAAATTCAGAATGTTGTCTACAGGCCAAACATAAACATTCATGCAACCAAAAAGAAAATGAATATGTAGAAATATACATGTAATAGAGCAAAGGTACAGTCGACTCCCTTTAACTCGAATTATCTCGAATTTCCAAGGGACTCACTGAAACACTTCGAGATATCCATACTTCGACATATCAGAGTTGAGAGAGTGAGGAAAACAATAAATTGAACAACCACATTTAACAAATGAATATGTAATTTGACTCCTGAAGTTAGATATATATATATATATAAAATAATGTGGAAAACAGGAGAAATTGCTCCTAAGGAGCAATTTCTCCTCCTTTCCACATTATTTTGTTACCTGTTGTCATAGTTCCATGTTAAAACAGGGACCAGATTTTCGCTTCCAGATAAGCGGTAATTCGAAATAAGCAAGTTCCAGATAACGAGGTTCGACTGTACTTTGATTTAGCATTGATTATGTTGCACAATTAACTCCTTAAAGTGCCAGTCACAGCTGCCGTAAACAGCATTTTTATTTTTCAGAGAAAATGCCTTGACATTTTACATGAATTGTCTGCTTGGCAGATGGTTCTTCTGAACTGTCAAGACTTATTTTCTCTAAAAAAAAGATTAGAAAAACAAAACAAAGAAAGAAAAAAAAATAGAATTTCGTCTGCTGCAAATTTTGCTTTGAACTTTTAATGGTTAACAGACTGCTGTTGAATTTTTTGAGAAAATATTCACCAGGGCCCATCTGTTGAAAACTTAACAAAGTTGTAAGCTACATGTAACATGATGTTAAAATTTCTGTTTTGAAATATAGAAAATACATATACAATGTATATTTTTTGCTGAAAATATGTGAGTAGCTTTTGCATTTCAAAAGCTGCTCATATTTTTGCTGCAAAAAATATCAGTGTATTTGAAAATACCTTAGCTGCAGTAGTTAACTAGTTTGTTATTAACAAGATTGTTAAGCTAACAATGCTTTGAACAACTGGGCTTAGTATTGTTTATATCATCTGCCTACTTTTAAAACATGACCAGAAATGGATAAATCTGCGTGAAATGAATACACGTATTAGACATTTTCCTTCTCAAAACCTGCAGTGTCACTTTGAACCTCTCTAATTTTGCATGTCATAAAAGTATAAGCCTATAATAATAATAATTCGTATTTTATGGTCATTAAGTATCGTCCCAAGGCAACAACGGTCATGCTAGTGATAAAAGCTCTGAATCAGCTATTTGACTTGGCTAAACCTCTGCACTTTTCAGTTAAATGGAAAGAAATTTCTTCCATTCTAGAGTAGACCCCATTTCAGAAAGGGTGACCCAGGATGTCACAGACATTGTCTCCCTTGTAAAATTGATGGAAAATCCATGCAGCTCCCATATACAGTTGAATCCCGTTATCTTGAACTCGCTTATCTCCAATAAATGCTTATCTCGAAGTGAAAATCTGGTCGCTGCCTAAACATGAAAATCTAACAACAGGTAAAAAAAAATATAGTGGAAAAGAGGAGAAATTGCTCCTAAGGGAGCAATTTCTCCTCTTTTCCACAATATTTTCAATATATCTCTAACTTCAAAAGTCCAATTACATATATATTTGTTAAATGGGGTTGTGTGAATTATTTTTTCCTCAATTCTGCAAATCTGATATGTTGATGTACGGATATCTAGATATCCCTTGGAATTCGAGATAACGAGAGTGGACTGTAATTTCAAAGATGTTGTTTCAGCTAACTGTTTTCATTGATACAAAATTAATGCGGTTGATGCAGGAGCGATCAACACAGTGTAAAAAAACGTGCACATGTATTTACAGAACAAATGTTACTTATATGTATTGTTTATGTTTATTTACGGCCCAGTCAACCCAATGGAGTCATGTCGAGCGCGGTCAGTTTACCGGTACCTAACCACACGTTTACTGGGCAGGCTTAGTCCTCTAAGCGGTTAACCAGTATTGTGCACATTCTTTCGCCAGAAACTGACAACTGTCCTTCTTGAATCAGAGGAAGGGAGAGAATGACCGTAGAAAATATTTCATAATCAATCTCCATGAAAGAATGTTGCCAACCTTGGTGGGGGTTGAACCCGCGACCTCCTGGTCTGCACTTGGACGGTGCATCCAACTGAGCTACCGAGGCCTGCTACTTATTTGTAACGTTAGGCTAGTCCAGTTGCAGTGCGTAACCATGTAGTCTTCCATCGCACAAAGCCTGTTTTTTTTTCACGTTGCCATTGTTTTTTATTATTGAATTATTGGCCTGAAAAAATATAAGAAAACCTTTAAGGGCAGATAATCCAAAATCCTGTTAGAAGCAAAGGGAACATCCATTCCAGAGTTTGAAAACAGTAGACCCTGTTCCTGTAAGGGAAATTGGTACAGTTTCGGGGGTCGTGGGGTGGGATGGAGGGCAACTATGTTAAAAATGTTTTTGTTTTTTTTCTGGAAAGAAATCTACCTTAAAAAAGAAAATGTGTCCATGCATGGGGAGGAACGTTATAGCTTACCTTGATCAAATTTAGTTTGGGGCATTGGAGTGACCAGTCAAAAATAGCTAAAATCATTCCAATCCGAAATTCTAGATGGCCTTCATAGCTACCATCTTGAAAAGCTATGTTGAACTTCTCCTGAACTGAAAGGCCAAATTACTTGGAACTTGGTAGGAAGTATCAGGTGACTAGTAGATCAAAAATAGCTAAAATAGGTCCAATCTGATATCGAAGATGTCTGCCATCTTGAAAATCTATTTTGAACTTCTCCTGAACCAAAAAGCCATTTGACTCGAAACTTGGTAGGAAATATCAGAGCGACTTGTAAGTAAAAGAATACACCACAACCTCTTTATAACACTATTTTTGGGGTCCATAACATAAACCGTGTTAGTTAAACAACCGTGTTATATCCAAACAAAAATGTTTAGATTATATTGAAAAATGACCATAAATGGTCATTTTTCAATATAATCTATACGTTTTGGGATCCATCTTTGAACCGTGTTATATCCAAAACCGTGTTACATCCAAAATCGTGTTATAACAAACCATGTTATAACGAACCATGTTATAAACAGGTTGTAGTGTAATTGAAATCATTCCAATTGGAAATCAAAGTTGCTTGCCATTTTGAAAATCTATTTTGTACTTCTTAGTCAGAATCCACTTGTCCAACCAAGATTTACTTGGCAGAAGATTGACATTTTTCTTGAGAAATATGAAAAACATAATTTTATATCTCATAATCTGGATACCCTTCTTTGCTATAACTATGAAGTCCTTGTCCCTCAGGCAAATGGGACAAGTTGGACAAATCAGGCTTGGTATTTCCACAGCCCTGGGTAAATGTTAAAACTCAGGAGTGAAGCAAAGGTATTTAAATGTCTCAGAAATGTAAATTTTTGTAAACTTGTTTGATGAAATGCATATGTCCTTAAATATAATCTGGTGAGGTGTGCTACATTTGCTGAACGTTAACTTAGCACTCTGGGTAAGATTTTCAGCAGAAATATTGAAATATTTTTATTATTTTTTTCCCAGTAAACAGGTCTCTTGTGTGAACTGTTTCCATGAGACAATTTGCATGATATGTTAAAACCTATTTTTAGCCCAGAGGGTGGTAAAACTTAATTTGTGTTACAGGTATTGGTTCCTCTTGATATTTTAAAGTTGTTACTGGATTTATGACAATTAATCCTTTTTTCTTTTTTTTTTTTTTTGTTTTCAGAAAGGACTTGTAGACTTCTACGAAGAGGGCAAACCAAGAGAGGAGAAAACCGGACAGCAAGGGGATATTGGATGGGGAATGGTTCTTGGTTGTTTAGGCGCTGTTGCAGTTGGAGCATTAATCATGAATAAAGCGTAAACACATACATGTACACATGTATAACATACGTATATCGTGCTCATCAGTGCTTCTGTGCTTCTAGTCAGCTTCATTGGATCGAACAGCCATTGCAGTGATAGTTGATCTGATTTCTTGTTCACATATAGTGATCTTCACATATAGATCTGTTGAACCTTCTGTGACATTAAACAGTGGTCGAGCATTCAGTTGAACGTTTTCAGCAGGAAATTGCTGTCTTAAAATATAGCAACAATATTTATGTTAATGTTTCAGCTTCTGGCAGCTAACAGAACAAAGAACTTCAAACAGCAGACAGACTACCATTGTCTGCCATATTCTTCATTTCTGGACAAACTGAGACATGAGTTTCTATTTAGAAACTTTTCAAGCTCTGGACATACATACATGTATATGCAGTCAACTCTCCTTATATCTGAAATACTTCGAGATAACCGTACCTTGACAGATTTGTAGAATTGAGGAAAATGCTTCGAGATAATCGTACCTTGACAGATTTGTAGAATTGAGGAAAAAATAGATCGAACAAACACATTTCACAAATGAATATATAATTTGACTCCTGAAGTAAGAGATTTATATTGAAAATGGTGTGGAAAAGAGGAGAAATTGCTTCTTAGGAGCTATATCTCCTCTTTTCCACAATATTTTGTTACCTGTTGTTAGATTTCTATGTTAACTCCTAGAGTGGGCAAAAGTCGTAAATCAAGCCTGTTAGAGGGGGCCTCCAAAACCAAATATGTCGTTCCCCGTGCTTTAAGGGTTAAAACAGGGACCAGAAATTTACTTTGAGGTAAGCGGTTACTCAAAATAAGCGAAGTGGACATAATGAGTCAAAATCGAGATAATGAGAGTTGACTATACTTGCATTAAAACTTGGACATGCACTACAGTCTTGTCTAACCAAACATTATCCCTTGAAGCCTTAAAGTGCCAAGCTAAATTGTAGCAGAATACATTCTATTTTTTTTATTATTATTCTGAGAAAATAAGACCTGTCAGACAATTCCCATGAAATGTCCACTCTTATTTTCCCTGAAAAAAAAAAAAAGAAGCAAAAACAAAAAGCAAAAAAAAAAAAAGGAAAATGATATCTGCTGCAGTTGTGATTAGATTTTTAAGGGTTAAGGGTTAAATGCAGCAGAGCCAGTGGTTATGATACATGTAAGCATCAGGTGCATTCCATGGTCCAAGTGGTATTGTGCTCTGGACATTCCCATAAAGAGCTGTTGAAATCTACAAATATAGAATGGCTCTTTGCTGGACTAAGCAACGAAATACGACATAAGTTGTTAGATACAAATTTATCATCTTAAATGATAGGGATCAGTAGGAAACCATAGGTTAATTACCTATGAGAACAGCGAGACCTCAGACCGGACACTGCTTTTTGTAACGACTCATACTTTTCACTGTTCAAATACACATACATTTTCTGGATCGTGGAGTGTAGGAAAACTACTGTAAATTCTGTAATAACACCTAAGTGCCAGCAGTCATACCATACTTATTCTAAGAACTAAGAACTAAACAAATCATTTGATTATATTGAATTCTACAAAATCTATATGTCAGATTGCCACAAGGGTTGACGTGTCGTTAAACCCCAACTCAATCAAATATGTCAGATTGTCAAAGAATGTAGACCCTGATCTTAGTTTATACTGTTTATCAGTTACGGCTGTCGGATACAATGTACATGTATTACCAGTTATGGCTGTCGGATACAATGTATTTAGGGTAAATATGGAATTGGCTAAATTATGCTGGCACTCAGGCTGTTAACACTTCTAGCTCCTATCACAACTGCAGCAGACAATATTTTGAAATTTTTTTTTTAATTTTTTCAAAGAAAACACATGTAGGTCTTGATATATCTTGTGAATTGTTTGCCAAGCAGCAGACGACTCACTTGAATGAATTGTTAAGACTTATTTTCTCTGAAAAAAAAAAAAAAAAAATAAATAAATAAATAAAAAAAAATAAAATGTCTGCTGCAAATTTTGCTTAGGACTTCGAGGATTTGTCACAAATACATTGTATACGATAAGTAGTCAATTCAATTTGATACATGTATCAGACAATAGCACTCTTTGAACTGTCACATGCTTTGTTGGTTGCATCACAAGAAAAGGTCAATGTGGTGTATGTGAAGAGAAAAGGTGTCATCATTCAGTAAATCCACTGACAGTGCAGATAAAGCACTTTTTCCATCCAAAAAGTACTAACATTTTTCTTATTTCTCCATGAAAACTTATGTTGTGGTACTCATTAGAAGCGCCTCATTGAGGCGCTTCTAATGAGTACCCACAACATACGTTTTCATGGAGAAATAAGAAAAATACTATGTGGCTACCCCCCCCCCCTCCCCCCCCCCTTATCTGGCGCGTTGACAGTGTCTGTCATTTTGTTTGGCAGTGGACCTTACTGTACAGGCTGATACTGGTATTAGTTTTGGTTATCCACATACAAGAGAAGAACCAATTTTGCTATAGAGTGACTGATATGTTCGTCTTTATATCGTGCAACATCAGAAAATGTACCCTAGAGCATGTCCGCCCAGCGAAGCTTCAGATCAGTCTGATCAGAGTCTTCATTGTCTGCATGAAGAAATATTGCATCCTTAGTTACCGTAAATGTTCTAAAATTTTGAACACTTTATACCATATTATTTTGGCCTAAATTAAGTAAATTTTGCTTTTTGCACAGTTGTTTCTTAACCCATTGTAGTCGGGAGACCCGTAAAAGGGTAATTGGCAAACAGTGCAGACCCAGATCAGATGCCACACAACGCGGCGTCTGATCAGGGTCTCAACTGTTTGCAAATAGTTTAGCCATTTTTCTCTAGGAATATGTAAATCTCATAACTGGACATACGTAAAATTGAAATTGGACTCTCCCAATATATAATGTGGGTGGGTCTATTCAGTCTACAATGGTTAAAATACTTAGTGGAATGGCAAACAGTATAGTGCCTGGTCAGACTGCTCCTGAAGGAGCAGTCTGATCTGGGTCTGCACTGTTTGCATACACCTTTTTGTCAGATACATGTACTTTGATGGTCAAAATTTTAGGACATTTACCGTAGCCAAAATTTGCCCATGGAAGATATTGTGCCGTCTGATCTGAATCTTTGCTGGGCGCATATTTCCAAAGGTACATTTTCTGACTTTACGGCTCATATTTCCCACGTCATATTGAGAACAAAGTTAACTGATACATTTGTAGGTTGTGTGATTACGGATTATGATGACCTTGATAAAGAACAATACTACAATAGTACATGTATTTGTATTAATTTAACCCTAGTCCTGCTGAATCCAGATATACCCTGCCTTTGCAAACAGTGTAGATCCAGATCAGTTGTTGGCTTCTGAAGAAGCCAACTGATCTGGATCTGCACTGTTTGCCATTCAGTATTTGAATTTATATCAACAACCTGGATCAAGTAAACTGATTGGCTGAAAATTAGAAGTGGGTGTGGCATCTTGACAAAGAATAATATTTATCAGAAGTGTTATAATATGTGGCACCATGTTTTAACTGAAAAGAACTGATATTTTTGTTATTTATCCACAAAAACATGCATTGTAGGTACTCATTAGAAGAATCTCTTCTAGGTACCTCTCACGATAACCAATAGCATATGTTTTTGTGGAGATTCTGATATAAGAAAATACTCCCTGGATACCCCCTGGTCTCCCTTCTCCCTGGAGCTATGGTTTGAAGCCGGAGTTTGTAGCAGAGTAAAAAAGCATAGCTGTAGATATCATAAGAGGGGGTACCCACATATTATTTTTCTTGTTTCTGCATGAAAGCATACATGTATCTTTTGGGTATTCATTAGAAGCGTCATTTTGGAACAGTATTGTATGTCATTCAGAAAACATTTGATTTTTGATATCATGTTTTTGAAGTCAATATACAGATACAGTGAGGTAAAAACTAAATTGAAATATAGAGACACCCAGGAAAGCCCATCTTCACTGAATCATCCTTATGGTAAACTTTGAACACTAATGAAGACACAGTGTACTTCTGAACGCAGTCACCCATGTCTTACATGTATTTTGGTAACATTTTTGACAAGAATTGTTATATTTATAAGGATTGTTAGATAAGGATCGTCTACTGATTTGCAATGCTCAGACCTTTGAAATTAAAAGATATTCTATGCTTTTAACTCTTAGTACACTTAATTTAAATGTTAGCAGATAGCCTTTTAAGTATTTTTCTTATTTTTGCGATAGAACACTCAATAAACAGTGTTTGTTTGATATTAAAAAAAAAAAAAAAAAAAAAATGAAAATTCCCTTTGGAACTCCCATATTTACTCTTAAGTATTAGGGCACCTAACTCCTTACTATACTTGTCCTAAAATTTGAACAGGTCTATTTTGCTACCTGTTGATGTGTCTAAAATAGTGCTGGACAAGTGGAAGTGTACACCCTGATCAGGCACCACATTCTGCAGAGGCTGATTTGGGTCTACACTGTTTGCTCAGGCCTATTTAGGGTTATTATGGTAATCATTTTTAGATGACTAGGCTACGTGGTAGACCTATTGACAGATGTTTTCTTGGCAAGCAAACACTACTGATTCTGTGGGTATCGTAAATAGAGGATCTTACACGAGTGGTCATTTTATATGAAATTTATGAAACGAGCCTTCAGCGAGTTTCATAAATTTCATATTAAATGACCACGAGTGTAAGATTCTGTTTATCATATGACCCTTTTAAATTGGATTTTATTGCCTTTAAAGTTGACACTTGTTCAACAGAAAATGCATGGTTGACATGGACGTCGTCATGACGTTACTTGTTCCCGCCAAAGTGTTATATAACGTGTGGTTATACGATTTTTATAACATGACGTTATCCACTGAATAACAGCGACATCATATGATAAGACAGTATATAAAATATCTTGTTGTTTGCTGACTATTGCTCAGTCTTGTGTTTACGAACTAGAAACAAAATAATTTTAGTAATTCTGTAATAAGTGGGTAATAGATACCTACATACATGTGACACTGTTGTTGTTGCACTGGTCAGGGGTACATTTCTTTTTGGATGATGATGAATAAAGATTTATGTTACATATCAAGAAACAATAACATTTGACCTATTAGTGTATAATTCATAACTTCAGATGAGACGCTTTTTTCAAACAGAAAGTATTGATATTTTTCTTATTTTCCAATGAAAACATACATTGTGCCTACTCAATGGAAGTGCCTCGCCTAGACGCTTTTGACAGTACCACAAAATAGGCTTTGATGGAAAAATAAGAAAAAATAATTATCTGGAGCTCTCGTGAATTGAACTCCAGACTCAGACTGGGATGATTGGCAAGATGCATTTAAAGTTAACTCTTTCCCCGCTAGTAGTGACTTTTGTCGTCTCTGAAACCTTAGCAAACAGTTTGGACCCAGATCAGATCAGGCCCGACAAAATGTTGGGCCTGATCTGGATCCAAACTGTTTGACACTCTGATGGTATTCCTGAAAGATTTTTTTTTTAAAAAGTTCATTTTTTAAAAAAAAATCCGCAGACAAAAAAAAAAGCCTACAAAATTACCCAGCTTGCAAAGAGTTAAATATAACATCTGGCACTATTGCTTTGTAGCTTTATGTAAGTTTAGTAACCTTGACACATTGTATGCGTGTGTTAATGTAAATAATAATAATAATAATAATAATAATAATATATTCTGGCTGAAAAACAAACAAACAAACAAAACAAACTATCTTAACTCTTAAAGTGCCTAGCAAAATTTGTAGTAGATCAAGAAGACATTCTAAAATTCTTTTTTAATTTCAGAGAAAATACCAGAAAGTTTTTACATTTCATGTGAATTGTAGGTTTACATGAAATGTTCAAGTCTTTATTTTCTCTGAAAAAACAAAATCAATTTTAGAATGTTGCCTGCTACAAATTTGTTTTGTGCTTTGGGTTAACCCTTAAAACCCCAGTCAAAATTTGTAGCAGGCAACATTCTTTTTTTTTTTTTTTTTTATACTGTTTGTAAAGACAGGGTATGACCGGGTTCAGCAGGACAAGGGTTAAAAGAATTCATGTATACTGAATACATTACTGTTTTGCATTTTGTATGAGCGAAGCGCTTCAAATGAGTAACGACAACATACCTTTTTTATGGAGAACTGGTGGAAATCATTCCTGAGTTATTGCCAAATGCACATTTAACAAATGCCTGATATTCAAGTAGACAACACATGTCTATATTGTACTACCTTGACTGGGGAAATAAACCAGAAAATTCTGTTAAAATTTCTTCATTCTTTTCATGCATATATTACTGATCCTATAGCCGTTTCAATACCAAAGTTGATATAACATTTGGATTGTATATGACGTTGACACGTCATAAAACCTGAACTCATCATCATAATCATCATCATCATCGTCGCCATCACTGAATGTCTGACAACACTGCAGTTAGTACAGTGCCTGTGATGGTGGTTGGCTGTAGGGGGAATCGAGAAAGATGGGACTGTGTTAACGCTTAGCACTCTGAGTAAAATTTTCAGCAGACATGTTGAAATATTTTTCTTATTTTCCCAGAAAACAGGTTTTGACATTTCATGCAAATTGTCTCCAATGGAGACAATTTGCTTGAAATGTCAATTCCTGTTTTCTGGGGAAGTTGAGAATTAAAGCTGTCAATTCTTGGTCTGCTGAATCTGCCCATAGAGTGGTAAAGGTTTAATGGATACAGCCAGCCATATTAGTCAATAACGGGTCCTTTGTTTGGTCTGCATGCGTTTCAGATGACTGAATTATGCATTATAAAATATTCCCATTGTTGCTCAGAAAACAGGGCTGGAGACGATTTGATTTGGATGTCCTGTCTTATTTCAAGAAAAGAAAACAAACTGTCCATCGTCGCCTGAGCTTATAGCGGGCTTAAAGATTTGGCTACCATCCTTTGGCTGTTTTTGCTTGCAGATGACTACAACGGGGGATAAGTTCGTTAACCATTACCACTCCCTTGGTAAATTCAGCAGACGACAGATTGATTTTTTTTTCTTATTTTCCAGAAAACAGGATTTCACATTTCATGCAAATTGTCTCCATTTGCATGAAATGTCAAATCCTGTTTTCAAGAAACAAAAAGAAAGAAAAAAAAATCTATTTGTCGTCTGCGGAAATTTTTACCCAGAGTGCTCAGTAAACGACTTTGGTAAATGTATGTTGATGTTAATAGATATTGTTTATAATAAAATGTGAAATAACTTTTTGTTTAGCTTTCTTAGTCTTCTTGGTGACCACCACTGACAATCTGGACATATCAGCATAAGTGAATCACTAACGGATGATTTGGATCTTTCCACACTCTGCAATTAGACAGACGCACCGTTTTGATTCATTTTTGTGGGGTCCTTCTAACAACAATGCATGCATAAGGATGTCTTTATATGGAACGCCAAAGCTGTCTTATGTTGTTATATTTCTTGTTGTCTTGTCTAAGAATTGTGTGAACTTGTCCATGCATTATGTTATTATCTTAAAGACGCGTGTTGTTTTGTCCATATATAATGTTGACATGCCCATACACTGTCTTATTATGTTAAAGAACCATTTTATTTTGTCACAACGTGGAGTTATCTTGTCTAAAAAGCATGTGAACTTGTCTATATAGTGTGTTATTATCTTACACAGGCATGTTATTTTGTCAACATATGGCGTTGACTTGTCTACACGGTGTTTTATTATGTCAAACGTATATGTCATTATGTTAAAGTTTGGGTCATCTTGTCTAAGAATAACTTGTCTAGACGATATGTTATTATGTCAAACCCACGTGTCGTTTTGTCCACACAATGTCACATGCGTAAATTTTCGGGAACAAAACCACGCAGTTGAACAAGACAACATATTGATTCAACAAGATAACACCGCGTTTTAACATAATAATGTAGTCTTTTGCCATAATGATACACTGTATGGACAAAACAAGACGCGTGTTTAAATAATAAGACGTAGTATAGACAAGTTCACATACTTCATAAACAAGACAACCCAACTTTTTAACATAATAGTTTAGTCTTTTGACATAATAAGATATTATGTACACAAAACAACACACCCATTTGCATAATAACAAGTTGTATAAACAAGTTCACATGCTTCGCAGACAAGATAAACCAACGTTTTAACATAATTACATTGCCTTTTAACATAATAGGACACTATGTGGAGAAAACAACATACGTATTCAACATAATAACATAGTCTTTTAACATAATAAGAAACTGGGTGGACAAAACAACACGAGCGTTAAACAAAATAACAGTTTGTATAGACAAGTTCACATGTTTTGTAGACAGGATAACCAAACTTTTTCACATAACAACATAGCCTTTTAATATAATAAGATACTGTGTGGACAAAACAGCTCACCCGTTAAACATAATAACACTTTGTATAAACAAGTTCAGGTGCCTCATAGACAGGATAACCCAAATTTTAACATAATAGCATAGCCTTTCAACAGAATAAGACGGTGTGTGGACATAGCAAACCATGCGTTTAGCATAATAATACATTTACAGACAAGTTCACATGCTTCATAAACAAGATAACCGGATTTCTTAACATAATAACATAGCCTTTTAACATAATAAGACACTGTTTGGACAAAACAAGACAAATGTTTAACATAATAGCATGATGTATAGACCAAAGCTTTTTAACATAATAACATAGCCTTTTAACAGAATAAGACCATGTGTGAACAAAACAACACGCGTGTGTGGCATAATAACACAGTTTATAGACCAATTCACATGCTTCGTAGACAAGATAACCCATTTTTAAACATAATAATATAGCATTTTAACATAACAGGGCACTCTGTGGACAAAACAGCACATGCATTTAACATAATAACATAACATCTTAACATAATAAGACACAGTTTGGACAAAACAACATATGTATTTTACATAATAACATGTTGTATAGACAAGTTTACATGCTTCGTAGACAAGATAAACCAATTTTTAACATAATAACATAGCCATTAACATAATAAAACTCCGTGTGGACAAAACAGCACGCGAGTTTAACATAACGCCGTAGCCTTTTAACATAATAAGACACTGTATGGTCATTACAACCGAGCGTTTATCATGACAACATGACCTTTTGACATAATAAGACATTGTGTGGACAAAACAACACACGCTCTTAACATAATAACACATCGTATAGACAAGTTTACACACTTCTCAGACAAAATAACCCATCTTTTAACAAATTAAACTAGCCTTTTACAACATAAGAAAGCTATGGCGTTCCATATCTTTAGGTCATTTTGAAGTTGTTTGTCAATAAAAACGTTTTGAAGGTGAAATTTAATAGTGTTCAAGGATACAATTATTAATCCCGTAGAAGGTCGCTACAAAGAATTTCCTTCAACAACCCAACTAGGAACAGCAGGTATTTTAGTCATGCTTCCTAAACAGTAACTCGGGACTCTTCCCAGTTAGCAATTTCCGTTAGCGGCCGGTCCGATAGCCGTCCGATAAAAAGATTATTATATGAAGATAATTATATGGTAATATTCATATACCATATCAACCCGAGACACCCATATCAGCCCTCGGCCTTCGGCCCTCGGGCTGATATGGGTATCTCGGGTTGATATAGGATATGATATGACAACTGCTATATCATAATCTATTTATCATACATTTGAATGTGGTGCATCACGAAAACATGCCTATGTAATATTGACCCCCTTAAACCCCACTTTTATATAGTAAAATTGGGGTTTACCGGGGTAGACATTATTTCTTATTTCTGACCAAAAACAGATTGTGGATACTCGCTAGAACCGCCTCGACGAGGCGGTTCTAACGAGTACCCACAATCTATGTTTTGACTAGAAGTATGAGAAATATCCGAATTTTTGTCTGAAAATTTTCATTTTTTGGTGGTTAAAATGCTCAGTATATTTGAATAGGCTTGTTTTCGTATTGGATACGGGTTTTTTGCCCGGGCAAAAAAGCCGTATCACCCACGTGACCTGGTGATACGGCCTCGCGACCCATTATAACACCTTTTGGTCTCCATAAGAGTGAATCTGTGCTTTAAAGCCATGCGAGTATCACATATGCAAAGTGAACACATTTTCTAGTTAATGTATGGTGATATAAACAGTGCCAGCTGGGTGTATTATTATTATTATTTTGCAGCAAAACATAGGTTGTTATTGTCATGATAATTGTGTTAGAGGACAGGGTCTGCCTTTTAAAATGAGAGCAAGTTAACCGTTAAAGCGCTTTTCACGACTATGTCGTTTTGGAGGGGTATGCCAACTCTAAAGCCTGTCATACGTATCAACACCAGATGCAACCATTCAGAGCAAGTGCTCCCCTGGAGGAACCTTCTTTCATACAAACATGCCACTCATTAAAAATTCAGGTCTTGGATTTTACCCACGCTAATAAAGACCCAAGTATACCGAATTTCAGCATTTTCGGCACCCACTTCGTCAGTTTTATCACAATTAAAAAAAAAAACAAAAACAAAAAAAACAAAAAAAAAAACAAAAAAAAACAACAACAAAAAAAAAACAAACAAACAAAAAAACAAACAAAAAAAACAACAAAAAAAAAAAAAAAACACACAAAAACAACAAAAAAAAAACAACAAAAAACAGACACCCATAACACCTAAATCATTTCCATTGAGGAAGAAGTAGAACCTCTAAGCGGTTAACATGTAGGTTTGTTTATCAGTTCACCTCCGGCATTGCTGCCTCCGTTGAAGGTGTGTTTATCCTTCCACCTCCGGCATTGCTGCCTCCGTTGAAGGTGTGTTTATCCTTCCACCTCCGGCATTACTGCCTCCGGTGAAGGATAACACGTACATCCAACGTGAAAACACCGGGACACATTATTTTACTGCGACACATAGTTATGTCCCCCTTCTATTTCTGAATAGCACACAGTAAACGCTGGTCTCTTGTAACTTTTTTTTATCTCTCTTACAACATGTATAAAACGGTTCCCGATTGCCACGTGACAGTCGCGTGACTGGAAGTCGTGATCGTTAGTTCTCCGGTAAAATGACCACATACGATCGGCAAAATACATGTATGCGTGAAAATGCCATCGAAATCGAGGCAAAATCAAGGGAGTAATGGCCTCTCAAGTAGGGGTAACCCCTCTAACAGGCTTGATTTACGATTTATGCCACGCTCTTAGGGTTAACTGACAGGCTCCTCATGACCATGACAATGTTGACTTGGCGCCATAAAACTCCAAACCAAACCAAAATCAGCAGAACAGTAGACTGTTGTTTTCATTTTCTAAGATAGTACCTAGACCTTGGGCCGGCCATAGACCCCCTCCTCCCCCCAGGAGGAATTTTGTACACTATAATTTTCTGGAACTACATTATATAAGAAACAAAATGACACATGTTAGCCCTCTGGCGATGGGGGCGTTAACGTGTTACAGCCATGTTACCAACGTTGCCCTCAATACAATAGACATACTTTGGTGTATATACTAAACTATTCATATTTTTACTTACTGGCATGTTATTTGCTACCAATACATGTGGTTTTATAGAGACAGGTATCTCGGTATGTTTGACTCTCAATTACTTGTGATATAACTGCTACATACGTTACTAAGCAAATGACATAAGGAATGATAGTTTCTTTAAAACGGCCTAAACTTCTTATCTGAAAAGTATCGTTATTTCAAACTTCTTAACATTTATAATTGGCTGTGGTTGCAATCGGTTTGATATATTTAATTATCATGATTGGACAAATGCGTAATAAGCTTTGAATAAATGCTTTATACAATTCTTAATGTTATTTATGTTACTTTTTTGTGTGATACTTTATCTATATTGTATAACAGGCTGTTGATACTTTATACATAAAGGTGAAAGGACATCTGCTCTAAATTCTTTTACTAACAAACAAAGTAAATTATATATCAGATACCTTTATACTTTTGTGAATTGTGTGAAAGAAAAGAAAAAGAAACTCTTGCTAATCGGATTCTCTGCTGATTGATAATTATATCTTTAAAATATATAGTAAAATGTACCCTATAACAAATGCAGAAATATCCCCTCTTCATAGATACTTACATTATATTAGCTCCTCATTGCTTATCTTCTATGCATAAAACTGATATTCCAAAACTTAAATCCATCTAGACTGCCAGAAATATTTCATACTTAATACTGTTACACATGTTATATGTCAGTTTAAGTGCTGTGATTTCAGAACATTGTTTCCTATAGACAGTGTTTGCAGGAGAAAGATCTCCATTAGTAAAAATACTGTACACTTTCCTAATCCCAACTCAAAATTATGAATAAAGTGAATACAAACATTCTGAGGGCATAAATTATTCAAGGAGAACTATTTCATAATTTATGTTTACATTAAAATGCAGAGGTAATCACAATGATGATAATATCACACATATATTAACACTATACTGCATTTTAAAGTCACCTCTAAGATGCAGCCAAATACATAGTATATGCACTTTGTTACTTATCTGTTGTCACAGTGTATAAAATAAAACATTTTATGCTGACTAGAAGACGGTTTGCTTTAAAATCTGCTTTATTATGAAATACCTTGTAAAAAACCCCAACACATATAGGCCAGTTATACGTAATATAATATTAAGACATTAAAAGAAAATGATTATCATATTTATCATCTATATAGTGATAAGAAAACATTTATAGATATAAAATTATACAAGAGTTTTGTTATTTTTATTAGTGATATTAGTAATGAGAATAACACACAACAACATTAATCTTAACGATTTTCTTTCTCTTTGTCACGTTATAATGGACCTCAAAAACCTGTAATTGATAATCAAAATGGTGATAGTACGAAATAACTAATAGGATTGGTTTTGTCTCTGAGCTTTATATAAATGGGGATAATATAACATAACTGAAAAGACTAGTTGTTTCTCTGGGCCTTATATGCCTTATGGCAGATTTAGCTGCCAAGATTCTATAATGAGGTGCACACACACACACACACACACACACACACACACACACACACACACACATATATATATATATATATATATATATATATATATATATATATATATATATATAAACTTCTTCGGTCCCTACCTCTGATATAACAATTACTAGATTAGTTTAATGCCAAGATAAGGTATTTAATTCTCACCTTTATTTCTGTCGGAAATTTCAGACAAGAAAATGACCTAGTGCCTGCTGATTGTCAATAATTCTGTTAAGGTGAAAAGTTTATTACCAAATATTTTCATTTACCTGACATGTCCGGTAACGTATGTTACACAGCTGTGACTGCTATTCTAAATCAGACTCCTTGCATATTTTTGCTTTGACTGTTACAACTTTAATTGTCGTTTTAAAGACAGACCCTACCAAAATAAGACAATGGATTTTCATTACTATTATTAAAGGCCCATGTTCTTTAAGACCTTTTCCTTCTGGTCAGACATTGATCATATTTGAGACATTCTTTGGCGCTTAGACTACAACTTCTGCTGCTCATTCTGACAATGAGAATACCTTTTCTAGGTCCTCTCATAGAGATAAAACCACAATCATATGTAAGTATGTGATGCTGACTATAGCTTATTATATCCAACAATATTGATCTGGTTTTTAATCATGAGTTTCAATTAAGTACCGGTAGTTTATGTTATAATAGAAAAATGAACAAATATATGCATGAAACAGATGAAAATCAGGTTGCATACTACTTTTGTTTTCGACATAAGAGTGGAGTTAATCTCTAAAGCTGCTAAAGTCACTGAATTGCTCTTGTATATACTTGATTTCATTGGGCTATGTATGTTTCTAAATTTGCCTACAGTTACACACTTATCTATTAGGAAATTTGTTTTCTGTATATTTAAATGGTAAAATAACACCGTTTGTTTTGGGGAAAATCATATTACGGTAAGGCAAAGTGTTATATGATTTACTTTATGTAATCTTAATGTATCAGCCTGATTGAACGCTCAGTCTGATCAGTCTAGAGTCTGCTCGAAGAAAGCTGAGGTCCTTTGCTATTCATTGACCATGAGCACATAGGGAGGACATTGACCAGTCATCACTGTGTTCACAGGCCCTGTATGTCCTGCGGTAGTGAACACTGAAAGTGAACATTTTGTTTTCATGATAGTGAACATTTTGTTTTAATCAGGACAACATGCAAATGCTACTCTGGTATAAGGTACCTGCATTTCTTGGCATGAGACTATGCTTGAACCAATATTGTTTAATCAGAAATAATGTTTTATGTTACGTACATTAAACATGTCACAGAAAGACTTTGTGGTCAACAGCATAATGTGCAATGTTTTAATATATATATTTGAAGATCATAAACAAAATTCATAAAAAAAATCAGTGTAGCAAGCTATAATAGGGATCTTCTTAATATACCAATACAATTCTTGATTTGCATAGGTAAGTTAGATTGCAGATAAATGCTTTACCTACATAAATACCCGATAATGTAACAGAATAAATGAGGCGAAAGTTGCATTTTTATTTTCTTATTCTGAAAATAAGAAAGAAGTTATAGAACTTTATTATTCTAAAATTGAGTATTAATTCAAATGATAAAGGTATAGATAAAGACCTTTACAGAGACAAAAAAAAAAAAAAAAAAAAAAAATCCTTAAAATTAAGACATATAGGTGTTAAATATGTTACCATTGATAGATTATTTAGCAAAGTCATATGAGGGTCTGACACATAATTCATCTGTAGATATTTTAGTTTGACATAAAGAAATTATAAGCATTTGCCATACATTAAAAAGTTCCGGACGGTAGTCAGTGTTTTATGCAAAAGTGGCCATAATGCAGATAGCAACTCTACTGTCAACACTTTTGAATGTGTATAACCGAAGAATGTATATAACTGACAAAGACTTGCTGCATTAAATTTGGAGTTTTCGAAGAAATGCTTACAAAAACTTCAAAAGGATACAAAACAGAGGCATTAAAAACTGATGAAGAATACCATACAGAAAACCACCAAAACCCACAATATATAGATATTTTAGATGTTACCTACGTTACTATGGGCAGAATAATATGGCAGAAACAGGTTTTAATGCACCTATGTATCTTATATTACTAAAATATAATGCTACAAATAAGAATTCGCTTTATTTGTACAATTTCTAGGCTGCATTTGATGTGATAATATGTAAAAAATTATTTTTGTATGTTACATTTTAAAGTAGGGTGACATTGCTTAACATCCAATAACTGACAAAGTATAAAAGCTTTAGAAATTATTTTTGTAGCTTTGGAAAGGAAATTAAAATACCTTGTCACAAATTACAAAATTAAGGTCAACGGGGCAACATACAATCTACGAAAATGAACTTTACAAGTTAAAATACTCATTTCTAAAGGGTACCGTAGAAAATGTAACATGTGTAACACCATGTAAGGCCATAAATATTTTTTAAACATCACATTTTGTAGCTTATGGACTGTTCTGTAACTTCATATGTTTAGTTGGATCGTATAATTACTTTTGCTCCAATTCTCATAGGTTTAATAGTTTCCTATTGTAATATAATTTTTGTAGGAGTAACGAATGTAACAGGCTGTTACTAGGTAACGCCCCCATCGCCAGACGGCTAACATGCTGCAAAATATTTGCAAGATAATAGGCTATAAGAAAAACATGGTCTACAAAATTCCCCCTGGCCTAACCCTTATGGAAGACCACCATCATAACGTTTTGTCCCTGCGAAGTTCCAGGATGCTGATGTTAAAGTATTGTGCAATATACCGGATACCAGCGTTATGGAAGGGCTGGTGTAATGTATGGTTGCAAGGGATTGCGTAATACTAATTCAGTTAAGAGGCAACTTTCCATAAAATCGAAAATTCTTTAAAACTGTCGATGTATCGGATCACTCAGTTTTGGGTCCTTGATTTATTTAAAGCCATTCAATTATTTCTTGTTCAGTATTTCGGGTATTAACATATTTAGTTTGAACAAAACTGAATATGTATGAACTCCTGATTAAATAATTTAATTTTGTAATGGGCAACCTCAAGTGGGCAACTTAAGCCTTTCACCCCAGAGTTCCTGAAGTAGACACTTCGAACTGTGAATCTGGTCAGAACCATTTTTTTTTCAAAATAGAGGTCTCAGTCAAAAATCATAACAGAATGGCAAACAGTTTAGATCCTGATGAGCCGTCTCCTCCGGTTCTAGACTGTTTACAAAAACATTGTTTTGTCTGCAGGACAGAAAGGGTAAAATTTAGCCCCTACAGAACCCTTTCCCCGTCCTATATAAGCATTAATAATGCAGCGTCAAGTCGTCATAGCGTTGAGAGAGTTAGTAATATCGGACGATGTGTGTGATGAAATAGAAACTAACAACACTTCATGAACAAGTATTAGCTTTCACAAAAAAGCTTGGTCTACGCTTAGCACACACACACACATTGTGTGCTAAGCGTACAAGCTTTTTTGGTGAAAGCTAATAGTTATAATGTTGAGTACTCCATGGAAAATAGCATTAAACCATTCCATGACCTTTCATAAAGTGCTTGTGAAACAATGGCCAACTCTAAGATTGTCTACGCCCATGGGCATAGACAAATAGGCTGCTACGTATTGATAATCGATACCCTCTTTAACAGCATATCCATGGAACATTTATTAGTACAACGTGTTGTAATACCACGTTTCGTTTTAGTGGTTGTTATTCATGGAGCTATATTTAGCATGACCGGTTTCTGTTCAATGAACATATGAGCCATAAACGTGAGAAAACGAACCTTCTGACATGCGCCTAACGAAGATTCAAATCAGCCTGCGCATCCTCGCAGTCTGATCAGTCTTCGTTGTCCGCACGAAGACATTTTGAATCCTAAATGGCTATCCAAAATGCGTCCAGCGAAGATTCTGATCAGACTGCGCGAATGCGCAGGCTGATCTGAATCCTCACAGGGCGCATTGGCATGTCTACGTTTTCGGACGTTTTTGCTCATACACGGGAGTGAATTAAGTATATTTAAATTTTAATGATCGATAATCATAAAATAGGTGTTTAAAGCTAGTTTTTTTTTTTTTTCGTAGGAAAGTCTGAAGCGAAAAACAATTTTCACTCATTTTTTTTCCATGTAGTGCATTGGCAAGAACACGTTTAATAACAGTACCATGTTCAAGTCTGTAAGAAGTACTATGTATGTTTGTAACTTCCATATCGCAAGGTTCTGCCTACAGAGGAATATTTCTGCTTCTCTCTTAATATTGGAATTTTCTTTTTATTGAAATATGCTTGATAAAATATAAGTGAAGATACCCAGGAAATGCCACCCACAATCACGAAGAACAGCCTTCCCGCGGCTCCAAAAGGAGAGATGAACAAATAATGACAAAACAAACTCCAGATATAAAATCATAGACGTACAAAGAAACAAAGAAAGAAGAACTGCAACGGAGGAACGCCTTGGAACGGACAAGCAAGACCACGATGCGCCGGACCAAAGACATTGATAGTCAGGTGTCCACCATCAAAAACAGACTGAGGAAGGAACCGTCATTTAGTCTGAGGACCGACCCATCGTCGTGCAATCAAAGAGGGAAGCGAAGTTCTCAACCATACGGTTAGATTACGAAATATTATTTTCACATAAAACTTCCGAGTCATTTCTTCGTACCACACCAAGCACTGGAATGGTTTACACAATCAATTCTAATATTATGCTACCTTTTATTGTTTTCTTTAAACCAGTTTATTTTTTTTAACATCACTACCCGATTTAAATTTTAAAATATTTGTTTATTTAAATTTCAATTCACATTTCCAGGGAGATTTAACTGGAGAATACGTTGCGTTAAATGTTCCAAGAATTTCAACCGATTACCAAAACATCAAAGTTGCTATTGGCGATTAAAGGGTTAATGAAACTGTTAAAATGGACGCATATCAAAGCAAAATGCAGATTTGCATTGTGAGCCTATCAAGTTGTATAAGCGCCCATAACTTGTCGATTGGTCTTATAAATGTATTTGCCCTCTGCATTCTTAACAATCAAGGATTAAGCCATTCATGCAGAGTGGACTCTTCTATTACAACTCTTTTGAATGGTCTATTTCCAATAGCTGGGTGTTTGGTCACTTTTTATTATTACTATGTTTTATAGAAATTTCTGTATTTAATGCAAACAATATACACCCTGATCAGACGTCGCGTTCTGTGGCGTCCGATCTGGGTCTATATTGTTTTCCAATGTTCCTTTTAGGAGACGCCAGACTTGAGTGGGTTAAACCGACAGCCGTAATCCAAATCAATAGTGCATATTAAAGCCAATTGTTCAAGGTCATGCAAAATACTTGGAAGTACACGTGTAAGCGCAATCGGAAAAAACAACAACACATTGCTAACAAAAATAAAGTACAGCACACCAATAAGTGTGCCCGGGATGCAGCTTGGCTTCGTGCTTGAATGGCCTAGTGTCAAGGTATGTTGGGGTTATAGACTTCTCCTTGTTAACAGCAATGTCTTTAAGAGCACAATATAATAATAGCCCCTTTTGTTTTTATCTCTGTATATGTTCCTATCAATGATATCAGGGTAGGGCTTGATTTTTTTAATTCTAATAAATATAAACAAGGAATTAAATGAACAGACTTGGGCAAGTCTAGGATGGTTAGTACGATGAACAATATATGCATACTAGTTACCATGAAGTTTAATATTCAGTAGACATTACCTGAACAAACACTGTAGAGCCGATCATGTTAGTCTCGACGCAACAGCTACAGAATGACGATCACGCCAGAGTTTGATATACCAGAAATGTTTTTTTTTCTTGTGCTCAACCATTTGACACTCTATCTTAAGGCTGATAGAACAAAAACATATTGCCATGTTAGAAATACCTGGGCAGCTTCTTCGACAGCGACCTACACAGAGGTGAAGTAGTAGTAATCAGTGAAGAAGACGAGATGACGTGCAGCAACCAAATGGAGAATTTAGAAAATGGTGGATCCAAGATGGGGAACACAACGTGTCAGAAGACGGAATGGCCAACCTAACGTACCGGAGCCTCTTAGGACCCTTCGCTAAATCCTATCATGGTACTGTTTCGAAAAAAAGGCCATACAAACCGAAGTACCGTCCTCGTTAAGGCTGCTACTCCGTAGAAGACACAGCAATGGGAGTCACCTCGTGGGGGGGGGGGGGGGAGGGGGGCGGGGGGGGGGAGGGGGAGTAACTTCCTATGTATGGCATAGTACGGATGTGCGTGCCGAATAGCCCCCTTTTTCAGCGCTGCCAGGTATATGATTGGCCCCCTTTTTTCAACAAAAAGTATATGAATGGCCCGATTTTTCTGGATTCCTATGTGAAAGGCCCCATTTTTCTGACATCCTGGTATATGCACATATTTTTAGCTCAGAGATTTTTCGAGGCTGCTTATCCTCTTGATATTACATGAATTGACTGTTATATTTGTGTAATAACCAGCAAAAAATGGGTTAAAAAAATCAAAGGGCAGTATATGAATAGGTCAACATTTTGGATGATCAAGTGTATGAATGGGTCCGTGTTTTCGAAGGCCAGGTATATGAATGGGGTAGGTTTTGAAATACTGGCTCACACACCCGTACCAAAATTACCCCTAAGTTACCCCCCCCCCCCGCCACCCGAGGGAGTCACCAACACCGGCGACAGTAGATGCAACAACTGGAAGAGGATCGAGCAACTCACTGTTGTTGAACGCAAGAAGGACAGAAAAAGAAAGAAGAAATTGTTGCGAAGAGCAGAGGAATGTTGACCTGTCAGCTTTCCTAGCCACCTGCCTATCATACCCGTCGGGTGGAAATATAACCTCATGGCGATATAACCTCATTAAGGGACTCACCAGTAAATCGGGCAAATATATGTGAATATACCACCCAGTCTACTTTGATGCATCTTTAGATTTGTTTTTGCATTACAATATACCGTATTCGACCTAATTGCCGCACATACCCCTATAAGCGCATAGTCAAGCGATTCGATTCCGTAGTCTTCAGATTACAACCAGTGTACTTTTTTGTCTACTTCTTTATAGAGGCATATATTATGGGTACCCATTTGAATTGCATCGACAAGTCGATGCAATTCAAATGGGTACCCAAAACATATGCTTTTATAAAGAAAATCAGAAATCAAAAGCACACAAAAACATCGCATAAGTATCATTTAATGAGTCTTTCGCTGATCTTTTTAAGTGTACCTTTAGTATAGGCAGGTATATATTTCACCACAAGTTTTTCGAGTATTTTTGAAAAACCTAAGCGCACAGTGCGGCAACTAGGTCTGCACAAATATTCTTGTATATCCATATCAGTTTAGTTTTTTTTTTTAATGAAGTATTTCTTAGAACCGATGCCAAAATGATTTTCTAATAACATTTTGGCATATTTTTCTTCATTTTTAAAGATCTCTGGATGGTCAAACCTTTGAGATTAAAAATGTCCTCACAATTAACTCTATATGCTAATTTAAATACAAGCAAATTACTGTAAATATTCTTGTTAATTATGCAAGAAAATAGGACTTGATATTTTATGCGAATCGTAACGAGATGATTCGGATGAACTACCAATACCAAGTCCTATTTTCTTGGAAAATAACAAAAATAGTTATATGGCATGACCTTTTTTATTTGTCTGCAAATTGTGTCTCCAGTGTACTAATGGTTAAAAATTTACTATTAGAGTAGGCCTAACCATAACAACTTTTATCAGGTCCTTGAGGCAAGGGAGTTTTGTGGGGCTGTACTATAGTGGGCTGTGCAATCAATATAGTATACTTATAATGCACATGGAAAAGTGACAGTAGACCGTGTCTAGGTGACATATATATGTATAAAACGCACTACTTTAACGGCATATATGCAAATAAAATTTAATAAATATTTAACGTAGATCTAGATGCCTGTTTTTTTTTCTGTCTGTGACATTTTCCTGATTTGTTTTTTTCCTGTGGCTGTTTTTTTTTTCCTGAAACCAGAAAGTAGAACAAAAACCAATACAAAAACCACACTAAGTGGAAAATACTTGTAAAATTCGCCGAGGAGTTTTACCTTGATCTCCACCAATCAGATTCGTGACAATTTTTAGAGCACATACGTAATGTGACCTTTTCGACGTACTGTACTATATTTAGTAAGGTCAAGTAAACAATACACTATACAACAACACTATAAAATTGTGAATGAGTAATCACTTCAAACACTCCGACACAGACGGTTGTCTATCTTTAGGTATTTGAAAAATCTATACAGAATGGATTTAAAAACGCTTATCGCTTATAACATAGATTTCCAGTTGGAAAAGACTGGGTACTCTCGGACTAGGGACAGTAACTACAGGAACTTTTCTCGTGCGGATGAGGAGATTTTGCAGGCTGCTTTGAAAATCAGTTCACAGTTAGAAAATGATGCTCGCTTCTCCGGCATTTTAGCGTCCTTTCAAACTTTCGGAGTCAGCAAAGAAAGCTTCTTATATGTCTTAGATCAATTGTTAGTTGGCGAAATAAATTGGGCGCGTATAATGTCAGTAGTGACCCTTTCTGGGACTTTAGCTGTTCAGTGTATGGAAAATAATGAAGAGTATAAAACGGACTTAATCCAGGACTGGGCTAGCTCTTTTGCAGAAGTGAAATTAAAAATTTGGATGGACAATAACAATGGGCTGGTAAATATAATTTCGTTTTCCTTGTAATTTAATGTTTGTTATACTTTATACAAAATTATGTGTATTCTTTTATACAGTCGACTGAATGAGATAGTTAGAAAACGTAAATTTGAATGTGTACCAAGTGAAGATTCAGATCAGCCTGCGCATGCGCGCAGTCTGATCAGAATCTTCACTAGGCGCATATTGGATAGCCAAGGATACAAAATTTCTTCATGCGGACAACGGAAACTCTGATCAGCCTGCGCGAATGAGTACGTTGGGCCCACATATCTGAATTATGTTTTCCGACGCGTTCGGCTCATATGTCTGAATAATAATAATAATAATAATAATAATAATAATAATTTACAAAGTCTTATTATAGAGTTTTCGTCTTATTTAGCTATTTTGTTTAACACTATAATGTGCTAATAACAGTCATTTAATATGTAATGTTCTTCGTTATCTGCATTCTGGCATGATAATAATATAGTTTTATATAAATTTGTGAAACATTATCTCTCTTTCTTCCAGGAAGGTTTTCGGCAGTATTTCCAAAAACCGGAACACCATGTTAATCATTGGGAGAAGAAGCTGATAGCCGCTGGAGCATGTGGGGCAGTTGGAATGGTTGTGGGTATTTTCGTGGCCATTCGAGCTTGAGCATATGGCACTCTTGCTATACCAGATTAAGACAGTCGACCCGACTGTCGAAGGTTGTGAAACCATCCAGTAATGGATTTGGCGGAGAGACGTGTTCTACATGGATACCATGTCATAGTAAAAAGAAGCCTTTTCCATTACGAAAACACGCCTATTCAAATATATTGAAAATTTTACTACAAAAAAAAATGAAAATTTTCAGATAAAAAAATTCTGATATTATTCATATTTCTGCTCAAAACATAGATTGTGGGTACTCGTTAGAACCGCCTCGGCGAGGCACGAGTACCCACACTCTGTTTTTTAGCAGAAATAAGAAAAATAATGTATACTCCTGTAAACCCAGTTTTACTATATAAAAGTGGGGTTTAAGGGAGTCAAAATGATATAGGCATGTTTTCGTGATGCCACAGTCATTATTACGACGAATACCTTACGTAAAAGTTGGCTTGCGATGGAATTGGCATATGGGACAACACAAGTACTTATGGTGGACGATGTACATATGTACGTAATGAGACACATACGTACGAAAACTGACGAACATTCGCCGAAAGTTGCGCGGGTGTCTTCAGCAGACACACTTTAACGTAACTGGTTTCGAACGGCGAAGATGTTACAATGGATACACCTTTACGCGAAGGGACAGACGTGCAATCAATATAAACTTGCCAAACCAGAACTGTTGGGACGCTGCAATAATTCTCAGCATTTCTGTTATTACCAAAGAACCTATAAAGTGGCTTTAACTCCCGGCTTTAATTACACGGAGCTCCGGTGTAACTTACTGAAGGAGGGAACTTAAGATAGAAAAACTGACCTAAACAAAGGAAGAAGTCTAGAAGTACCTTGTTTGAGTCGAAATTATTTGGACAATAATTATTTACAAATTTGCTTCGTTTTGTTCTGAAGATTTAGTTGTTTATTTTTGATATCTCCTATTTAGAAACCGTTTTATTATTGTTTTATTTGTATAGATCTGTTAAACTGTTATGACGTATTTTAGAATAAATAAATAAATAAATAAAAACAATGAAAATAAAAACAATAGAAATAAAATCAAATGAATACATCCTATATTTTGTTTAATTCATGTGTACAATTAACATGCACATCTTTTATAAGTCGCACAAAAACAAAAAAGGGACATGTTGGATAAAAATTCAGCAGACGAGATTTTGAAATATTTTATTTCTTATTTTGCAAAAAAAAAAAAAAGAGGTTTTGACATTTATGCAAAATATGCATAATATTTCAGAGCCTATTTATTCTGGGAAAAATAGAAAAAAAAAACTATCATGAATTTATCGTCTGCCGAATGTGCCCAGAGAGAGGTAATGGTTAGGATAATACATATGCAAACGATGAAGATCCAAATTAGCCTGGTCGTCTACCAATAGGAACCCTCAACCTGTAGAACTTTCTTGGTACCCTGATTACCTTAACCCTTGTCATTCTGAATAAATTAAGATGCCACACCCACTTCTAATTTCCAGCCAATCAGATTACTTGACCTGGGTTTTTGATAGAAATTCACATATTTAATGACAAACAGTGCAGATCCAGATCAGTTGGCTTCTTCAGAAGCCAACTGATCTGGGTCTACACTGTTTGCTAAGACAAGGCATGTCGTGTTCAGCAAGAGAAGGGTTAAGGAGGATACATTTTGAAGACTGTCCATCATTTTTGACAAGGAAGACAACTTTTGTGACTTCCTGTTCTCTTTCCATGGATTTATCGTCTGCCGAATGTGCCCAGAGAGTGGTAATGGTTAGGATAATACATATGCGAACGATGAAGATCCAGATTGGCCTGGTCATCTACCAACAGGAACCCTCAATGCTGTAGAACTTTCTTGGTACCCTGATTACCTTAACCCTTGTCATGCTGAATAAATTAAGATGCCACACCCACTTCTAATTTCCAGCCAATCAGATTACTTGATCTAGGTAAAATAACTGGCAACTGGCTGCCGGCGCATTCAACGTTAATTCTTACGGGCGCCCTTAGATTATTTACAGGAATCACCTCGCTAGGCAGGGCATAGTATGGCAAGATACGTAGCGTAGGGCAGAGTAGGGGTGTGAACTACCGCACCTTATCTGAAGCCTACCCACACTTACCCCATTCTACGAGATAATTCCTGCACAAGTTATATACGTGTCCGTACAAAGTAAGGGTAAAAATCCCCATAGGCTTTACGGTAAAATCACTGGCAACTGGCAGCCAGTTGCCAGTGATTTTACCGTAAAGCCTATGGGGATTTTTTTTTCAGTGCACTCTAAAAGGAAATGAAGCAAAATGATTCTTTGCCTAGTAGAGCCCTTATAAGAAGGACAAACACAACTGTGACAAAGTTCTTTCCATTTAAAATGTAATTGTTTCTCCTTAAGGCGAATTAATACACAAAGGTGTATACATTCACCTGCACCTTTGTGTATTCATTCATCCTAAGGAGACACTCTTGTCAATATTGGTTTTGTTTCCCTTCTGAAAGTGAGTTTGTTTGTTTTTTAAGAAGAAAGAACTTGCTCCCACGGGTAATAAATCATTTGCTTTTAGAATTGACTCCTATTCAGAAAGGGCTTGTTGTGCGGGAAAGCAAACAGGAAGTCCCACAATTTTTCGCCCTTGTAAAAACTGACGAAAATCTAGCACATCTATTCAGTCCCCTTGGGTCCCCCAGAGGAGTTTTTTAGGAGGAGTATCAAGTGATACTTCTGGGAAAATTTTTCTTATTTCTCCATAAAACCATATGTTGTGAGTACTCATAAGAAGCGCCTCGCCGTGGCGCTTCTAATGAGTACCACAACATATGTTTTATGGAGAATTGGAGAAGATAATCCCAGAATTATCATCAAATACTCCTCCTTAACAACTCATGGGTCCCGGTACGCAGACGACGAAGGCTCAGTCTGCCTCAAACCATTGTTGTAAGTTGAGATAGGCATTTACAGAATCCAATGATTATATGGGTCGTCTCAAGCGCAAACTGCGCATTCAGATCACCCTGCGCATGCGCAAAGTATCATCCGGACCATTGCTCTCCATTCATACATTCTATAGTAGCCAATGATTCTGTTAGCGGACAGCGAATACCCTGATCGGACTGCGCAGATGTTTTCGTATGGCACAGCCCATATGGGCGGATCGACAGTGTTTTCTTTGTTTAACCCAGTCAGCCTCGCAGATCAAACATTTTTTTTGCAATCAGTATAGCGCCTGTCGAGACGGCTCGTTATGATCTACACTGTGCGCCATTCTGTTTCGAATTTTGACTGATATTCCTGCTAGGGACAATGGTTCTGAATAGGTTCAAAGATGGACGAGTCCACTTCAGAAAGTCAGGGATGAAAAGTTTAATCATGGCCTTGCAGTTCACCGATACATAATAGATTTGTGCCCGGGCGCATCATTTCCAACTCGATTGCATGTGCGCCCAGCGAAGATTCAGATCAGCCTGCGGATCCGCACAGGCTGATCAGTCTTCGCTATTCGCCTGAAGACGGTTTGGAACCTTCGCTACCCACAAAGTGCCCGACGAAAACTGATCAGACTTTTGGGATGCACAGGCTGATCAGTGCTGTTGGCCTGAAGTCGCTTTGGAACCTTCGCTACACACAAAGTGCCCTACGAAGACTGATCAGCCTTTGTGGATGTGCAGGCTGATCTGAGTCTTCGCTTTGTATACATGCAAGCTTGAAGGAAATGCCCTGCCCCAGCTCATTTTACCCTTAAAGCGCCAAGAAAACCTGCATCTGAAAATGTCGTCTGTTTATGTCGTCTGCTGAATAATCTTGCAAACTTTTCAAACCTATTTTTGCATACAGGCAAACAGTCTGGACCCAGATCAGACTGCTCCTAAAGGAGCAGTCTGATCTGGGTCCACACTGTTTGCAGAAATGACTTTTAAAGTAATTGGCAGAAGACAAAGCAGACGACAATAGTTGTGATTGGCGCTTTAAGGGTTAATATTGCGTTAAAGGATATAAAATCTCGTCATGCAAGATTATATCGGATGTAGGCCTTGTGTGCTATGTCCGCATTTGGTGCGGCGGACAATTATCCAGAGATACGCCTCAAAGCGGTTAGAATTTATCCGGCATGGGACACCACACCAGAAAATGTCCCTTATTGTATATGGGAGAAACGACTTCTCATGACCTCCGCTGTTCTTTTACGGAATCATTGGCTGTGTAAGAATATATAATGGGAAATGATACTATTTCAGGGGAGGCAACTTTGACAAAATATTTTGGCTCCCTTCTAAAAGGGGTCTACGGTAAATGTCTTAAAATTTCGAACTTTTTATTCCATACTATTTTGGCCTAACTTTTGGTTTTTGTTCAGCTGTCACGTTTCTTAAAATACTTATTTGAATGACAGTGTAGACCCTGATCAGACTGCTCCTGATCTGGGTCTGAACTGTTTGCATTTGTCATTTTGTCAGACACTTTGGTGTTCGAAATGTTAGGACATTTACCGTACTCTAAAGAAAATAAATATGCTCCACTTTTGGAGTATAGACTGTACTGAAAAGAGGTCTACTCAAAAATGGGAAGAATTTGCCCCAAGGGGAGCAAATTCTTTCCTTTTAGAGTAGACCACTTTTCAGACGGGGATTGGTGTACAGGAGAGCAAAAAGAAAGTCACAAAAGTTGTCTCTCTTGTCAAATAATGGCGAAAATTCTATCAAGAATATTCATTCGCCTAAACGAACAATGAAGATCTGACAGTGAGTATTTGTAAGCAAACTACAATAACCAACCCACTTTTTGTATAATGACTCAAACAATAAGTGGGTGAAAGTATGATAAATTTCAAGTGTTTCTTGTATTAGTTGGTAAAACCAGGAAGTAATTTCCGAGTGGTTAACATACAATATCTCAATACTGAAAGTAAGCAATTACGTGTAACTGGGAATAAAGGGGTTTCTGTCTGTTTGTAAAAAAGTTAGTTTTAAAATATGCAGTTTCCCCATGCCTGCAGTACCCTGGTTGTCATGGCAACAAATGGATACTGCTTTAAAGGGCGTTTGTATAGTTATAGGAGAGATAACTCTATCAAAGTTGCTTTGCTCTCCTTGAAGAGTTGTCTACTCTTAAATAAAATTATTCGCTCCCCTTGGAGTAGACCCCTTTTCAAAAAGGGGATGGAGTGTTTACCTACTTTTGGAATTATGGCCCTTTGAACATTGTAAATTGTGATTTTGGTCATAAAATCGTATCCGCCCCGTAACTTAAAAAGCGTTTGAGATATTTTCACGAAACTTTACAGAAATGTATTCCACTAAGAGACAACGTGCAGAACACAAAAAACATAACTGTGGTCCTTTGAAGATGGTAAATAATGATTTGGGTCATATACTCATGTCCGATCTGTAACTTGAAACTCGTTTGAGATATACTGAAAGGAAAAAGAAACGCAGGGTAAATTTTATTCCTAAATTTCATTCAAGTTTGAAAAAGTTTGTTAAATATTTTACTATGATTACAAAACGGTACATGTATGGAACAAAACTTCCAAATTTCATTGGTTTGTGATCAACAAGTCTCGAGTTGCTGAAGTTCATTGGTAGCTACCCCCCAAATCTTGAAATCAAAATCAAACTGAAAATCAATATCGGGTGTGCCCCCCTCTTGCTGCCGTTGCTGCCGCGCAGATGGTCGACGTCGTGTGTACCGACGTCGCGGAGAACGCTTTGCCGACGCCTGTGTTGTCGAACGGGATCGATTTGGGGTGGCTCCGTTATGGTCTAGGGAGGCATTGCTCACGGGATAAAATCACAGTTGATTATTATTGCGGGCAATATGACCGCAGTAAGGTATAGGGATGAGATCTTGCGTCCTGTTGCAGTCCCGCTTGTGCAACAACGTAATCTGATTCTGCAGCAGGACAATGCCCGACCACATGTTGCCCGAGTTTCTGGCAAACAATAACATCGCACCACTAGCATGGCCACCGTACAGTCTAGATTTGACCCCAATAGAGCACATGTGGGATGAGCTGGACAGAAGGGTTAGGAAGCGCCGAAAATCCCCCCGCAACTCTCGCACAACTAAGGAATGCGTTGATCGATGAATGGAATAACATCCCGATGCGAACTTTAAATGCTTTGGTTAACTCTATCCAAAGGAGAATTAGGGCAGCAACGGCAGCAAGAGGGGGGCACGACCGATATTGATTTTCAGTTTGATTTTGATTTCAAGATTTGGGGGGTAGCTATCAATGAATTTCAATAACTCGAGACTTGTTGATCACAAACCAATGAAATTTGGAACTTTTGTTCCATACATGTACCGTTTTGTAATCATAGAAAATATTTAACAAACTTTTTCAAACTTGAATGAAATTTAGGAATAAAATTTACCCTGCGTTTCTTTTTCCTTTCAGTATATTTTCACGAAATGTTACAGAAATGTTAAGCACCATGGGACAACGTGGAGAAAATATGAACCATAACTGTGGTTACCTAGATTTAGAGTTATGACCATTTGAACATGTAAATAGTGATTTCGGTCATGTATTTATGTCCTCTTAGTAAGTTGAAAAATGTGTGAGTTATTTTCATCAAACGTTACAGAAACGTTAACCACCATTAGACGACATTTAAAAGACAAGAACGATATATAACTCTTGTTTACCTACTTTTGCAGTTACTGTCCTTTGAAAATTGTAAATAGTGATTTCGGTCGTATACTTGTATCCGCTCTGTAACCTGAAAATCGGGGGGAGGGGGGGGGGGGGGGTGTGGAGGGTCCGGGAGGAGGAGGAATACATCTGTTTTCATGTAGAAAACAAATTCTAGTTTGCAATGTGGTTTTACCATCGCTGACCGTTCTAAGGCGATGGCTCTGCTGTTGTTTGTTCTTTGTGTAGCCTTGTGGCTGTTCGTTGCGGGACTTTTTGCATGCTTTATCCTAATCGACTTATTGTTGTGTTTGGTGTATCCTGTCTAGCGTTTCGATCACCTTGTTGAGGAAGAGAGAGCAAGGCCCAGTTGTTCAAAACTAACGATGTTGTTAGTTAACGTATCGTTAAAACTTTGACCATTAAATATACGCTATATATGCATATACGCTAATACTTTTGCTGAAAAAATGTGAGTACCTTTCATCAGAAACACCTGTGAATTGGATATTGTACTTACTAGAATAGTTAAGATTTTGAACACTAGTTAACGAGCTCGTTAAGCTAACGATGCTTTGAACAACAGGGCCCTGGTTGCTTTGCCTTTCTTTGGTTTGTGGCTTGTATCACGAAAACATACCTATGTAATTTTGACCCCCTTAAACCCCACTTTGATAAAGTAAAACCGGGGTTTACATGGGTATAAATTATTTTTCTTATTTCTGCTCAAAACTATAGATTGTGGGTACTCGTTAGAACCGCCTCGGCGAGGCGGTTCTAACGAGTACCCACAATCTATGTTTTGAGCAGAAATATGAAAAAAATATCAGAATTTTTATCTGAAAACTTTCAGTTTTCGGTGGTGAAATTTTCAATATATTTAAATAGGCGTGTTTTCGTAATGATGTACTGCCTGTTATGGTTTGTTTACTCTTCCTCTTGAAGTCATTGGTAGGCTTTGTTCTGTGTTGTAGCCATTCCTGGGCATCTTTTATACTATTTTTGACATGACGAAAACAAGCCTATTCAAATATACTGAAAATTTTACCACCAAAAAATGAAAAAAAGAAAAATTCAGATAAATTCTGATATGATTCATATTTCTGCTCAAAACAGAGATTATGTGTACTCGTTAGAACCGCCTCAGCGAGGCGGTTCTAACGGGTACCCACAATCTATGTTTTTGAGCAGAAATAAGAAAAAATAATGTAAACCCCTGTAAACCCCAGTTTTACAATACAAAATTGGGGTTTAAGGGGTCAAAATTACATAGGCGTGTTTTCGTGATGAATAATATATCCATAAGCAGTCTGTCTTGAAAAGCAGTTTTAAATGGACTATAATCATCATTTTGAAATAAACTTAACTTGTCAACTCTGCTGAGAGGTCAGATAAGTTCAAATATCCCAGCTAGCATTCTTTATAAATCTATAGCGGGCCATTATCGGTACGTCAGCTACCCAGACAGGCCGATAATCAGAGTTAAATTTTCTTTTCCACAGCTATGTGGCACTTCTATTGATGTCGGCTAAAATGTCGGCTAAAATATGATAGGACATATTCCCAACTATGTCCGTGTATTTGTAAAGACGAGATATATCGAGACTGAAAATGGATGAGCACTTAATACCTTGAAATACGAGTACGCTGATAAAACTTCCTGATTTGTTAGCTCATCATGAAATTGGATATCTCACAAAGAAGGAAGATAAAGTACTTATGATTAGACCTGTTCCCAGTCAGCATTCTACGTAAATCTATATCGGGCCGTCATCGGCCCGTCAGGGTAGCTGACGGGCCGATGACGGCCCGATGTAGATTTACGTAGAATGCTAGCTGGGTTGTACCCGCACTAAATAATTCAATGAGCTGTTTCCTTGTCATAAATAACGTTTTTTTTTTGTTTCTTTTTTTTTTGTCTTTCTATCGAATGATATAGTATTGTTTTTATTCAGCTACTGTACATGATATGAGTCATATATACAGAGAGAAAACTTTTTATAACTGTAGGGTATTAATTACAAAAATCATTAGATGCTATCATATTAACATACATGTATAACATTAATCGTGTAAATAAACACATTTGAATAAAGAAATAATTGCGATTTAAAAACATGCTTGTGGCATCTGACAAATACCTTGATTTGGACAAGGTCAATTACTTTGCAATTAATTGCCTTACAGTAACATTGGAAATAAAATGCAGCACAGTTCCATTGCAACAAACAAACAAACAAACAAACAAACGATGTTTATTCAGGACAAAGCAAAATACAATGCTTCATTTGTGTTCTGTTATATCCCGGCAGGCACATGACGTAAATACAACGTCTCCTCAACGTCGATGCAACGTCATGACGTTGCATCGACGTTGAGGCGACGTTATATTTACGTCATGTGCCTGCTGGGATAGCGTCTAAAACCTTTTGTGTATACACTTTAAATGCTAACCCAATAAAAGCAATTTTTATTATTATACATGCAGTTCTTATTTATACAGCTCTAGACTGAATCCAGTCTCCAGTGACTAAATATTTTTTCTTATAATCCTGTTTGATAATCCACTTAAAACCCCGCAAAAAACAACAAACAAAATAATATCACGGCTATAAAGGCTGGTCACTAGTACAAAATAATATCATTACTATAAAGGCTGGTCACTAGTGACCAGCCTTTATAGTCATGATATTATTTTGGTTTTATTTTAGTAGATTATCAAATAGGGTCATATATAGAAAAAATAGTCACTGGAGACCGGAGCCAGTCTAATACAGCTCCACTCAGCACTTGGCTGTTTGGTATAGTGATCATAATTATCGTAGATAACAGGTAATATGGACAATCTTTCTATATAAGGTTTTATCACATATTCATTACTATGTTTGGCATGATAACCTACCTTTTGTATATGCGATAATGTGTAACACATACCCTGGTTACAATGTCAGTTGGTACAGATAATCATGCTTATAACCGGAACAATGTATTTTGAACGGAAAGTGGTTTTATTTTATTGTTAGCTCTGAAATCAGTGCATATCTGGCGAAAATAAATGTGGTATCAATCACTAGTGAAATGATATCGTATTTTTTCACTAGTGACTGATCCGATTTACATTTTCACTCCATTGTTTCAAAAGCGGATGTTACCCCCACTTCAGATTTTTGAACACCTCTAACTCCTTCGTTTCTGAACTAAACCATCAAGTGCTCGGGGGTGTGGTGGCGGTGGGGTGGCGGTGGTAAGTAACTTGGGGGTAAATCTGATAAGGGTGTGCGAGCCAGTAATTCGAAACCTACCCCATTCATATACCTGGCCTTTAAAAAAATGGACCCATTCATATACTTGATCGTCCGAAATGTTGACCTATTCATATACTGCCCTTTGAATTTTATACCCTTTTATTGCTGGTAGTTAGGTAAATATAGCAGTAAATTCATTGAATACCAAGAGAAATAGCAACCTTGACAAATCTCTGAGCCAAAAAAAAAAAAAAAAAAAATATGCTTTTACCGGGATGTCAGAAAAGTGGGGCCTTTCACATATGAATCAAGAATAATCGGGTCAGTCATATACTTTTTGTTGAAAAAAGGGGGCTAATCATATACCTGGCAGCGCTGAAAAAGGGGCCATTCGGCACGCACATCCGTACTATGCCATATATAGGAAGTTACACCCCCGCCCACACGAGGCCGAATGGCCCTTTTTCAGCGCTGCCAGGTATATAGGTATATGATTAGCCTTTTTTTTTTCAACAAAAAATATATGACTGACCTGATTTTTTTTGATTCGTATGTGAAAGGCCCCACTTTTCTGACATCACGGTACACGTGTATATTTTTCGCTCAGAGATTTTTCGAGGCTGCTTGTCCTCTTGGTATTCAATGAATTGACCGCTATATTTGTCTAACTACCAGCAATAAATGAGTACAAAAAATCAAAAGGCAGTATATGAATAGATCAACATTTCCGTCGATCAAGTATATGAATGGGTCGGTTTTTTTTTTTCAAAGGCCAGATATACGAATGGGGTAGATTTCGAAATAATGGCTCGCACACCCACAATTACCCCTAAGTTACTCCCCCCCACCCCCATTCGAGATCAAGTGCTGGTATGCACTTTCATCATTAGAAAGTGAGGAACATTTTGGAAACAATATGATTTTGATTTGCCGAACATTTTTATCCAGCGCTTCAAATGTTAAACACTGCGTCAACGCCATGACGTTCTTGTTATGTTTGGTGACGTCAGTTATGACGTCGGATGCGCACATTGGCATGTAAACAAAAAAAAAAAAAGAAAAAAAAACAACAACAACATTTACTCATTTTCAGTGAATATTATAAAAAAATTCATCTCGTGTAATGAAAGCATTAAAATTTTCATTCGTGCTTCGCACTCGTGAAAATACTGATGTTTTCAGTTCACTCGCTGAAAATATTTTTGGTATTCACAGCAAAAGAGTAAATATCCTCTATATCTATCCGCCCGGTCTGATAAACTGTATTTTGAAGGGACAAGGGTTATTAGCCCGCTCGCGACGTTATGGTGACGTTGTAAACAACATGATGTAAATGACGTGACGTTAGGCGCATTTGCGCTTGAATCATCATCTGTTTTATCATTTTATGGCGATTTTGGAACTTCCAAAACAGTTAGAAGCGGATTTGAATATGTGATAAACAGATTGTGACATGATGTTTTGGTTATCGCCCTTTGTATCAACCCCGACCATTATCTGCCCCCAGGCTAAAGCCTTCGGGCAGATAATTGGGTCTTGGGTTGATACAGAGGGCGATAACCAAAACACCATGTGATAAGCTCTTATTATACCTACTCATACAAAAACTTGTATTTAATCTACCCGGTGAAAAATAGTATAGATAATGACCATGAAGAGCCACAATCACAGAACATAGCCTACTAATGATACTAATGATACCAAGAGTGAGAGCAAACAAACCAAGATACACAGTACACAAGCCACAGATCAAAGAACAGCAAATCAATCAGCCCCCTCTTTCCCAACGATATGATCACAACGCTAGATAGGATTCACTTAACACAACAATAAGACAACCATCACGAAAAATTGCCTATATAATTTTGACGCCCTTAAAACCCACTTTTTTATGGTAAAACTGGGGTTAACAGGGTATACCTTATTTTTCTTACTTCTGCTCAAAAACATAGATTGTGGGTACTCGTTAGAACCGCCTCGTCGAGGCGGTTCTAACGAGTACCCACAATCTATGCTTTGAGCAGAAATATGAAAACTATCAGAATTTTTTTATCTGAAAATTTTCATGTTTTTTGGTGGTAAAATTTTCCGTATATTTAAACAGACTTATTTTCATAATGGGAAAAAAAAAAAAAAAAAAAAACAAAAAAAAAAAAAAAAAAAAAACGCAAATAAAGCTTCGCAGCGAGTAGTCACAAAAGCCGACAAACAACACCAGGACCAAATTTGTAATAAAACGAGTGGTTTGTCAAGATTCATCTCGGATACATTCTTGCCAGCTTTGCTTTTCACTGCAAGAAACTGCTATATTTGAATTCTGAACAACGTGATGAACAGTGTAGGCCTACCTATCTATCTCTATCTCTTGATACTGAGTCTATCTTAATCTGATCATTGTTTCAAGAGGGCGAGGCGCAAGAGAAAGAATGAATGCTTACTTCAAGGCATCACTATAGGAAAGGCACCTTGTGTATTGTAAGTTGTGGGATACCCGCGTTTGATCACACCTAGGTTAGACTGGTTCCAGTTCCTGGTGACTAAACGTATTAATGTTTATAATTCTCTTTGACATAGACACTAAATATATATTAACATGCTCAGATTATGAAGTACTGGTCACTAGCATAGTGATCACTGGTGATCAGTACTTCATAATCTCAGCATGTTAATATTGACTTGGTCTTAAGTTTCTCTATCAAAGAGAATTATAAAATCAATGAATTTAGTCACTATGAACTGGAACCAGTCTAGTACCGGGGCTAAATAATTATTCATCAAGGGCAACCGCAACGGATCTCTCATTTTACCAGTATGGCTAATATTTCGCAACGCCTGCAGGTCCATCGAGTCAAAGTTCCCTGCACATTCTCTGTCTGCTGAGACTGAGTATTTGAGTGTGTATGCCAAAATGGTGCTGCATACCCCTATTGCGGACGTAACAATGTTTGTATGCAGCAGCCTTGATTTCTTAGGTGGCTTTAGGCTAGTTAAATTCCAAACATTTTCGTTACCTTCTATCTATTATCCTAGTTGGCACATGGCATTATACAAGTCGAAATAACGTCGACGCAACGAAGTTAATGCGACATTTATAGACAATATGGCGTTGATTCGATAGGAGAAATTTAGCTTGAAATATCAAGTCCTATTTTCTGAGAAAAAATAACAAGCTTATACATCATTTTTGTCATCAACCTATTAAGGATAAATGAAAAGCTAAAAGGTTTCCATTGGACACATAAGAACACATGCATAAAAACATCGGAGACTCGGTTTTATCATGTCTCTTCATATGCAGCAATGTAGTTCGCAAGGCTGCATACGCCCTTCTAGCCCCAGCTTAAGTGGTATCTTTAAGAAGCTTATTTAAGAAATAGCCATAATCAGATCATTGAACCAATGAAGTTTTGTGCGTCTGTGCAGTATAGTAACAAGATCGTTTTCTAAACAACTTATTTCCAAGATCTCGCTGTACTTTTACACAATACAAAAGAATTTATACAATATGAGGAAATATAATATTTGAATTCATATAAAAGAGATAAATAAATTAATATCACACACGCACACACAAGGACACGCATGCACACGCATATTTGTTCAACGTGATATATATTGTATTTTTCACCTATACCGTTATATAAAGATCTTGATACATACGCCATTTGTTGGAGTCACTAGTAAAAAATGTGGGAACTAAGCCATGTTTACATCAGAAGTCAGAAATGCCATTCCTTTGTTTTAACGCATAGCACTCTGGGTAAAATTTCAGCAGACGACATAAGAAATATTTTTGTCTGATTTTCCCCAGAAAACAGTCTTTGACATTTCATGCAAATTATCTCCTTAGAATTGTTAACTCTGACTTTTGTGCATGGGACCACATTTTTTTGTACCAAAATATACGAAAACAGGTATCACCGGATGGCAAAAAGTAGCATCTATGTGGTGGCGTCCCCTTGGCAGCAAATTCTTTCCTTTAAAGGCTCCATATTCCTCAAAAATAGACATTTTTTTTATCCAAGAAAGGTTTAATAAATTGTGGCACCAGAAAGCCTGTAAAATTTCGGTTAGTCTGTCGTTTTTTAACTGGATCAAAAATAAAATGATTTTTAATCGTATCTCTGAAGTAATGTTGCCAGCATTAATTCAGAGATACGCTAAAAATCATTTCATTTTAAGAACGAGAGACTAACTGAAATTTTACAGGCTTTCAGGTGCCACATTTTATGATTGTATTAATACAATATATCAATTTATTAAAACTTTCTTGGATAATGAAATGTCTGTTTTTGAGAAATATGGAGCCTTTAAGAGTAGAACCCTTTCCAAAAGGTATTTGTTGTGTTTGTAAACAAACATTGTACGCCTTGTAAAATATTTCGGAGAAACTGCCAAGTCTATCAACAATGATCACGTCACCTTAAAACTTCAAAAAAATACTGGTACTTAAACTCTCAGTAAATATGTCAATAGAAAAGGTGCATTCGACATGCGCAACATGTGCAGATTCAGATCATCCTGCGCATGCGCAAAGTGTCATCCGGGCCTTTGCTCTCCATTCAAACATTCTGTAGTATCCAATGAATCTGTTAGCGGACAGTGAAGGCCCTGATCAGACTGCGCGGACGCGCAGGCTGATCTGGGCCTTTGCTGTCCGCATATGCCCGAAGACATGTTTTCGCATGGGTCGGCCCAAATAAGGAAGCACTACAGTCTGTATAACAAATATACGTAAATCTTAAACAAGAAAAAAAAGAAGAAATTCAGGAAGTGTCACAGGCAACCCTCTTTATACCGACACTCGATACAACGGCAAAGTTCGTTATAATGACATTTTCACTGTCTTGAAATCTTCGAGTAACCCTTAAAGCGGCAGTCACAACTATTGTCGTCTGCTTTGTCGTCTGCTTGTGATTTTAAAAGTCATTTTTGCAAACGGTGTGGACCCAGATCAGACTGCTCCTTTAGGAGCAGTCTGATCAGGGTCCACCCTGTTTGCCTGTATGCAAAAATATTTTTTAAAAAGTCTGCAAGAATATTCAGCAGACGACATAAACAGACGGCATTTTCAGACGCAGTTTTTCTTGGCGCTTTAAGGATTAAGAGGTAACAGTCCCTCACACATACAATAATATTGTATGTGATACTTTAAAGAAACATATATAAATATGCAAAACATAGGTTCTATGAGGAAATAAGAACAAAACAAGACCTATTTACATATCAATCTGCTCATTAAGTATTCTGTACAACAGCAAATTCCTTTTAATGGCAACGTCTTTAGGAGCAAACACTGTCGTTGTAACGAAGGTTCACTGTACAATCATACAACTTCTATACCCAGGGGAGGACTGTCCACAGCCAGAACATTTTGCTAAACGACTAACCAAGCGACCAGTCGTCTTCCTCAAGTGAGATGATAGACTGGCTCCGGTCTCTAGTGAATAAATGCATTAGCTCTCTTTGTTTGATACAGACACTAAAAAAAAAAAAAGAAGAATACTAATTCCCAGCAGGCACATGACGTAAATATAACGTCGCCTCAACGTCGATGCAACGTCATGACGTTGCATCGACGTTGAGGCGACGTTATATTTACGTCATGTGCCTGCCGGGAAGATTATGAAGCACCTGACCATTACTTCATTACATTGTATCATCTTAGTATTTTAATACTGTCTTTCTTTTATTCATACATTCTAAATCATTTATATGCCTATATTATCTGTATCAAAGGGACTTATAAAAATTAATAAAGTTAGTCGCCGGAGACTGAAGCCAGTCCAATGAGGCAATCAAAAAGCTAGATAGGACAGAACAAACACAAGAATAAGACCCAAAACAGGATGGTGCAAAAATAACTCCACAGCCAGCCGCCAGCTAGGAGTCATACTATCACAGATAATAATAATAATAATAATAATAATAATAATAATAATAATAATAATAATAATAGTAATAATAATAATAATAACAGAATAAGTAAAATGCAATATTAGAATCATCACCTTAGAAAGGTCGGGTGTTTAAAACCTGGGCTGGTTGGGATGGGGGTGGGTTACCTAGCTTTACAGGATCCTAATATTCTAGATTCGGATTCTGAAAGCAACAAATACAGTCAACTCTCGTTATCTCGGTCCAAATGACTCCCTGAAATACTTCGAGATATCCGTACCTTGACATATCAGATTTACAGAATTGAGGAAAAAATAAATTGAACAAGCACATTTCACAAATGAATCCTGCAGTTTGAGATATATTGAAAATATTCTGGAAAAGAGTACAAATTGCTCCTTAGGAGCAATATCTCATCTTTTTCACATTGTTTTGTTACCTGTTGTTACATGTTCATTTTTAAACAGGGACCAGATTTTCACTTCGAGATAAGCGGTTATTCGAGATAACGAGAGTCGACTGTATAGGCACATTTTTTCATCTTTACTTTTGGGCATTTTTTTTCTCTAATCATTATCCCCAACTTCCTCTCTGTGTGTGTGTGTGTGTGTGTGTGTGTGTGTGTGTGTGTGTGTGTGTGTGTGTGTGTGTGTGTGTGTGTGTTGCTGGGGTGACCTGGCAGTAACTTTGATAAATAGTGGGTGGAGGTGGTGTCAGGTAGGCTGTACGTGTGTAGTCCCTGGAAATATCCTTCGAGACGCTTTAGATAAAGCATGCTATCCTGGTTTGGTTTGCCCGATATTTATCAAGGCTATTCCATTCAAATGGCCTGGAATCAACAGCTGAAAAAAAGGACAGTTACGGGTAAGCGTCAAAAATATATGCTCATATAACGTGCTGTTTGAAACGTTTATTGTAAATAAACTTTTGTTGACCTTGCACTTCAGTATATATTACCTATACTGTCATAGATCGCATATTGGCGACAAATCTATAAATAGGAAGTTGTTTACGGTATGCATTTTACATTGCATATTTACTATGAAAACTGTCGTGTTCACCCTTAGCCCTTCTCCTTCTGAATAAATTAAGATGTCACGCCCATTTCTAGTTTTAGTCAATCAAATTACTTGACTAATATTGTTGATATAAATTTACATACTTAATGGCAAACAGTGAAGATCCAGATCAGAAGCCAACTGATCTGGATCTACACTGCTTGCAGTGGTAGGGTATATCCGGGATCAGCAGGACAAGGGTTAGTATTGAAACACCTTAACTGTCCTGAAACTTAAAAGAGTCCATTCTACTGCCTGTTGATGAGTCTTAAGCATTGCTGGATTAGTGGCAAACAATGTAGACTCAGGTCTGATCTGGGTCTACACTATTTGCACAGTGTATGTCCCAATTCACATATTAGTATTATTACCATATTTATTCCTTTAAATTGGTAAACATAACTGTTATTGCGTAGCTAGTTATGACAAATGGTCTTACATGACTTCATGACAACATAATTCTGAGTAAAGTACAAGGCAGAAGAAATCTGAGACATCTATAACACAAAACAGCAGCAGAGAACTGTGTTGGAACTGTAGATTTTAGAACCCACTCATCTTAGCAATAGAAATGTGCACTTCCTTCCGATCTCACCTCCCTCTGGTCTCGTCTTTCTGAAAGGAGAACACACACACACACACACACACACACACACACACACACACACACACACACACACACACACACACACACACACACACACACACACAATAAAATCAAAGCACTGAGAATGCTGATGGTAGTGATTGCCAGACATTCTATAGACCTCTAGAAATGATAGGGATTCCAGTGGAAAATGTCCTTTTCGGTTTTAGTAGGACCGCGGCTCAGGTTACACTTTTTACCCAACGCCGTAGATTTGGCGCGTTTTACTGGAGTATTCATATTCGTCCCCCGATATTGTACTCAATATGATTAAAATCTGATTTCTTCAAAAGTTTGAAGTTTTCTTTGTTTTTTTAGTTTATTTATTCGCTGTTTATAAGTATAATGCTAATATGTTTGAATGCAGATTTTAACGTTATGAGCGTTTGCAGGGAACTATTTATTAGGCAGTTATTAGGGTGGTGGTAACAGGAAAACGGATTGTCGAAATGTTGTATGTCAAATCTTGTGGCGGTTTCTCACAAAACAACAACACTTACAGGACGATCCTGAGTGGACACAAAAACTCTTCTGTTCATTGTTAATTCATACTTTCAGATTCTTCTCCTCTAAGCTGGCCATAAACACTGGTTATCCGGCTCGTTGTTTTCTAGATATGGTTTGGAATTTGGTTGCCAACTTGATTTATTCCTAGTTGTTCTGGTTTAAAACGTGCGGGACAACGTTATTAAAGATGACGAACTGTCTAACAGGTGTATCCAGTTACCTTAATCCTTTCGACCCTGCAGACCAAGATAGAATCTTCCTCAAACAGTGTAGATCCAGATGAGACGGTTCATAATGAACCGTCTCATCTGGATCTACACTGTTAGTCATTCTGGTCTTGATTTATGACTAACATCCCTATTTGTAGCAATGGACATATCCAAATTCTAAGATGGAAGAGTCTACTTCAGACATTCAGGGTGGGATGGGGGCATGGGGAGGAGGGGTGGGGGGGGGGGGGGGCGGGCGGGGGTGGGGTGGGGTGGAAGGTAGTGAAAGTGTTAATGACGGAATATCTACTACGTGTGTCAAGTTCCTTTGATTGTGGTCTACGAATTGCAGCACAACTTTCTTTAACAATCGTTTCATTTCTTGGGATTTATAACAGTCTTAATGCTCTTAAGATCTCAGCTTTAACCCAGAGTTGCTTCGGTCCATTGGTTTGTAACATGTGTGATGTCCGTCTTTTGTTTACTCTTCCTCTACCTGTCACTGACAGGCTATGGTCTGTGACTGTGTGACTTTTCCTGGACATCTTCGTTGCTATGTTTTCAATAACTTAGCAGCTAAGCCTCCAAAGAAGCTAAAAATACTGCACATAATTGTTCAAGACGTCCTAACAATACTGTCTATTTTATCACGCTAATTGTAAATCAAAGCGGAATGGTATTGCAAATTTAACAGCCCTACGACCCATGCAGACTGAGCAACCGATATTATGGCTGAAGTAGATCTTTGGTTGATGAAAGAATTTCATGCTTAACAGTCTCACATTTAAGATTTACTATCGTTTTATATGACAGTGAGACAGGAAGATTACAGAATATGGAAATCTGGACATACAGGTTATTTATTCTATATTGCAAATATTCTTTATCATTGCTTATGAAGAGACTTAATAAAACCGAGTCTCCGATTTTCGTTCTTTCGTGTGTTCTTTGCTTCCAAAGGCAACCTTTTAATTTTTTATTTACCCTGCAATTCCTACTAAGTAAATAAGTGAACTCAGGAACTTATACAATCAGATCCACATCAAGCCCCCAACACCAAACGGAAAGACAGACAAATAGAATTAAGCAGCCACAAAATGAACAGATGGCAAGCAGAGCTGGTAACTCTTTCCCAAAAAGGTGGCAACTCTGTTATCTTAAACTTACATAATTGTTAAAAGAAAAAAAAAAAACATTAGAAAGTGAAGTACAACATAATAATTAACAAAAAGTACCACAATGAAAGTACCGCCTTGGAACGGTCAGTAATGAATTACTGTGTGTGTGTGTGTGTGTGTGTGTGTGTGTGTGTGTGTGTGTGGTGGGGGTGTTGGGGGGCAGGGGCGGGGCGGGGCGGGGCGGGGGGTGCTCGATTTGCTCGGTCCGTGTGGAGGTCTTCTAACTCATCCATGAATCATTACGGGAAACAAATACATCACAGAG